>LJJI01000137.1:0-120636 GCA_001553865.1 Cladosporium sp. BSL10
TTGGCGACGGAAGCCTGGTTGGTGGCAGATGCCTGGTGGTTGACATGGACAGCAGACTGCTGAGGGGCCCTGTTGATTGCCAAAGGGGCAGGTACGTCGCTAGCCAGGGGGACCTGAGAGAAAAGCTGAGCAGGAGTCAGGAGAGGACCCTGGGGGACCTGAAGAACAGGCTGGACAGGAGCCAGGCGAGGGGCCTGGGGGATCGGGGGATCCGGAAGAACAGGCTGGCGAGTCGCCATGCGTGAGGCCCCGGGAACTGAGCCTGGGGAGTTGGCGTCATGGCCAGAGGAGCGATGAGCATGGTCATCGTGGAGGATAGGCTGGCGACGACGAATGCGCGGGGCCCCAGGGACTGGTCCAGCGACGCTGCCGTCACGGGCAGGCTGGCGGTGGCGGTTTGGCAGTGGAAGTTCTAGACGTTGACCACCGACGTCACGGATGGTGCCGTGTGCGGTAGGAGAGCCCGCACGGTGGCGCGTGGAAGAAGAAGCCGAAACGGCAGCACGTCTGTTAGCCCGGGTGCCAGCACGTCTCGGACCGGATCTGGTCCTGGGAACAGTCGCAGAACCAGCGCGGACAGAGGCAGCAGCATGAGTGAACTGGTGACGGTGACCCTGACCACCGAAGAGATCTTCGAGGTCCTGCAGGTTGCTACCAGGGATGGAGTTCGGATCTGCGATAAGTCAGAAAAGTTTCTTTGTGAGAGGAATGATGGATATTGCTTACTGTTCCAGGCAGCAGTGGCCGGATTGGCGGAATTCTGCAGCTGCGCACGGCGATTCTGGATCAGAGCCGCGGTCTGGGCGTCTTGGAATGGGTTGGAGCGAACGACATTGCCGCGAGAGTCGGTCGCCGCCATGTAAGCCTCGCTGTTGCGAGTGTAAGCAGTGCCTAGATCGCTCATGGCGACCTGAGCCTGGAGGCGGGCCTGACGTTCGGCGTGCGCGGCGGCAGCCTCAGCGTCGTTGAGATCACCTGGAGCCTGCATCATTGCCAGGGACTGGGTGTGATGCTGTTTGAGTTGAGTGAATGGAGTGGACGATAAGAGGGCAGGTGCGAGCGTGAATGTGGTGCGAAGGAACCAACTCGCGGCCGTTGGTGAGGGATGTTCGCGGGCTGTGTTGGTAAGTGGCAAGGCGAAGCGCGACTGATCAATAAACAAGTGCGCTGCCAAGCGGGTGCACAAAGTGAGGAAGGAGCGCTCGTTGCTCGGCTGGCAGGTTGACGAGCAACCGGGGAGCGACAGCGAGGTGTGAAGAATCTCTGGCCAGGGCGCCGAGGAGGAGATGAGAGAGGGCTACGAGCGCAGGGTACTTGCAGTCTTGTAGCATAAGATGTAATAAAGTGGCTGAGGTCGTTGTCGAGTGGTAGCCGTCTTGGTCAAGAAGGTTGCTGTCAGTAGTATGAGGGCGACGAATGAGGCATGGAGATGCTTCTACAGAGCTGCATTGGCACAGGTAGGCAACAACATGCATCAATGACACATGCGTATTCAACTTTGTGCTCTCACTGGCCGTCTTGTCGTGGCCATTTCTGGTGGTTACTTCGGGCTGTGCATCGACGACGTAGTACGACCATGAACGATCATGTCAAAAGGCACATTCGGGCCCCATGCTTACACTGCCGCCAGCATTGAAGCGTATCGAGAATGGGAAGTTGGCAATCCCAATCACTTCCCCTGGTACACCTTCCAGGATGCCCTCAGATAGCTTACCTACTTCGTACGATTGAAGAGACAACACCCCAAGCGAGCTCAATGCCATGGTCTTCTCGGCGACAGCGGCCTGAGCGGAGGTGTCAACACGAGATCAAGGTCGATAGGCAGGTGTGTCTCAGCGTCCATCGCTTGCGGTGTGTCATTACATCGACGAGCAGCACGCCTACAGTATGCCCGAGCAACCTGCCAAACATGTGCCTTGACTTTGAAATTGGGCAGTATCTTCAAGAAGACAGCGAAGACACCACCATCAAATCGAGGCTTGACAGGTTCTTCTTGACAAAGAAGGCCAAGGCAACGACAAGGCGCTTCAAGTCGGCAAACAGCAATTTTTTGTTGGTAAGGTTCCAAGCAAACACCCCATCACCTCTTGTCGCAACGGCTGGCGAGCCTTTGACATCAACACCCGCTGACCGAAGTCTTCTCAGATCATCGACGACCATTGCATCGAAGGGAGAAACACAAGGATAACGGCCTCGCCTTCTCGTCGAAGTGCTCGAGCACGACTAAGACCAAGCGTACGAAATGCGACTCTAAGCCTACGACGCCACCGCCGGCCAAGACACTCGAGCATACCGAAACCTGCGAGACACGCTCAAGAACACAATCTCTCACCACCTCAACGCGAGCTCAATGAAGGATGAGAGCTGGGATGCAAGAGCTTGGTGACAAGAGATGGAGGCACAAGAGCAGGCGGTCTGGTGCAAGCGAAGGCAATACAAGAGACAGCCATGGCAGATCAAGAGTTGGCGGTACAATGTCAGAGCATCCTATGCAAGAGAATTCAACGCCGGAGATAGCCATTGAAGCGATGGCATATCAAGATCTGGCGGTACAACTTGAGAGGAATCTCTGGCAATAGTTTCTAACAGACCATGATGAACTGCTTTCGACCTGCAAGATCAGGCAAACCGAGATGCGTTCTTGCCACCCAGAGAACAGCTTGGACGCAGGGGACAAGGCTGCACGTAGTACACCATCAATTAGGTAGGGTACACTACATCGTAGACACATGATCCCTTGAAGCCAGCGTCTCAAGACCACCGGGCGATCTTTTAGAATGATTTGAGTGAGACTGCGCGCCCGTAGTTCATGGCAATGGTTCTGCAGCTCGCTGCGTCCTTGGTTGATGCTCACCGCTCCAAGAATGATCACAAGAATGAGTGGTTTGGAACATCGTGCGTGAGGCTTCAAACAGATAGCCACAGCCCCATCAGAGAACGCTGAAGTGAAGCATATCAGCGCCACAGCAAGCGCCACATCTTCAGCGGACTCAGCAACCGACGATCCGCGAAGCCAGCGGCTGAGCTTACATGCATTGGCAAAGTACACTCTCGCAGCCCGACATGCCAATAAATAGACAGAGGTGATCTTTACAACAGAATGTCGCATACGAGCTCCATGCTACAGCTCACAGCATGCTCCTCGTACTCCTGCAAACATCGCAGACCCTCTGTGGCGGGCACACCATCGTCGCCAGGCAAGCCTGAGGCACTCCCCGCTCTGCCTTTCACCATGTAAACAAACGCAAAGGCCAACGGGCCGCAGGCCTTGGCGCGGCGGAGAGTCCATAAGTAATTTGGAAATTGACCTTCTTCCTTTTCTTTCGACCATACTTAGGCCTTTGGCCGGGGTTGAGTTGAGTGAAGTTGTCTGCCATAACTGCCAACGCGTTTCCTCCCCTTTTTTTTTGCTCAACTCAATCATTTTTTGGAACCATGGGCTCATGCGACCAGTATTGCACTCCCGCTGGCGCGCGTGTGGCCCTCAATCAATCTTTTCATCAGTTCACCGTGTTGCTCGCAACCGGTGGTTGGAGAAGAGTAAAGGAGAAAGGCACACGACGAGGCCGCACAGGCGGCACGCTGCTCGACACAGGACTCAGGCATGTGCTCGCCGTCGTTGGTCTTAGATTTGACCAGCCTCTTTCGCGAAACCAGCACAACTGAGGCGTTAGGGCCTTGGGTAGTCGCGTGGCGACAGTATGGCACATTGGCGTAACGGAGGAGGAGCAGCGTACTTGCTACGGCGAGACGCCTTCGCTGTGGGCACAATTTTTGGAATCATGGGTTTCATGCGACCAGTATTGCACTACCGCTGGCGGGCGTGGCCCTCAATCTTTTCATCAGTCCTACTCGTTGCTGGCAACGAGTGGTTGGAGAAGAAGCTATTGAGGTCACTGCCATGCTGCGTAGCATGCCGTGGGTGCTATGAGCCCCGTTGTTCACGTAGTGAGCGTGTTTGTGTGCCTTTGTGGTTACGTTGCGGCGTGTTTGCCTTCAACGCTTCGCACTCAGCGAGAAGGTGGACGTACGGCATACCCATCATACCAATGGCAGACGCCAAAGGTACTATGAGGAACATCATGCTCGCCTTGTCCTTGCCCTACCAGAGAGGCTTGCGTTGCCATCGCCATTCATTCGGGGCAGGCACGAGGTCTCCTCGGCCACTCCAAGCTCAAGGCTTCAGTTCAGCGGACTTTGCCTTCCACTCCCACATGCTTCTCACTCACAACCACGACAACGACAAGAACACGGCTTCTGGTCACAGCGCACTTCTCTCCTTGTCATTCGCAGTCGCAATGTCTCTTCGCACAAAGGCTCCTCACCCAATCAACACCATGGGCCAGTGCGCCTCCAGCCTCCGTCGTCGAAAAACCGCAGCCAACGCTCCGGCGAGCACACCTTCGGCGTGGTTGATGGAACTCCAGGAGTTCTTCGACTGGGTTTACACACTTCGCGCGCTCGTCTGCCAGAGGCGGACGCCTGGGTACAGCAGTGATGATACCTCGCTGTCGCTGTCTTCGGCGCCGGTGAGTAACACGCCGCATTCGCACCATGACACAACATCCACTGACGAGCGTCTTTCTCACAGGCATACGGTGCGACAACCGCGGCAGCATCATGCAGCAGCATGGCCAGTACAAATGGCCACGACGAAGGCGGCGGCCAGTGGTAGAGAACACCAGCTCTACCTCGAGCTCTACAACAACTTTGACAGCGAAAACGTCCAGGCATACATCCAGACAACCTTCAAGGGCAGCGAACAAAGGCGCTTCATCATCGCCGATGGCAGCTTGTACAAGCCAGTGGCAAACAGCAAGTTTGTTTCCACGCCCATCCCTCAGAGCGGCATACGACGCTTGACGGCATTGGTTTTTGATTTCTTGACAAGTTGCTCAGATCTCTCATCGGACAGATGCCTGGCTGTTCTATTCGGCCGAGCACCCTTGTTCTGCACGGGAGACCATGCGTGTGCGATCACTTTGGCTCCTCGGCGCTCTAATCGGAGAGCAGTTTCTTTCGACAATTTGCTCAGATCTCTCAAGAGGCGGCTGCTTGGCTGTTCCATTCAGCTGAGCATCTTCCTGCTCCACGGGAGACCACGCGTGTGCGATGATTTTGGCTCCACAGCACGAGCAAACACTTCTTTCGGCGAGCATCGAGGACAACACTCCATTGGAGGGGCACGCAAACCTCCATCATAAAAACGGCTAGAGGCGTGGAAAGCGCCTCGAATAAAAAGAAACCCGAGGCAGGAGCAAACCTCGTAAATGAAACTCCAGGGAGAAGAAAATATCCCTGTATACAGCTGAGGATGGCATCGATCTGGAGGTACACCGCCTGCAGTCTCAAAAGCCTACCACAGCAGCAATCGATCGCCGCCATTGGTGATAATCTGGCTTCCACAGAAGCACACTCGGAAAGTGATGAGTTATACTCGAGATACCCGACAGCTGGATCCGGTTTTCTGGTTCAGTGGGTTTGTCAAGAAGCTGAGGATATCTCTCTTCGCTCGCACCACCATGAAGGCTGCCGCTCAAGCTGGCATGAGCTTCCGCGCTGCCATCGCCGTCGCACCCATCCGCACATTCAAGACCACCGCCATCCGCAAGGACGTGGCGAGCAAGGAGGACTCCATCCACGTGGTCTCCTACGAAAAGGGCCAACGTCGCGAGCACGACATCGAGGTTGACGAGAGCAAGCCCGTGGTCCCGGCCGTCCAGGACGTCAAGATCACCGTGGCTCCAACGGCAACTCTGACGCTAGCCACGGACAAGGCTAGCCGTTGGTTGAGTTTGCTGGATTGCCCATGGGGATAGAATTGGTCACGGAGAAAGCTACCCTGGGGATAAGCGGGCTACCGGGAAACGGATTGGAAGAAGTCTGCAGGCAGTTGGCGGCAGAGCAGCAGCAGGATGGCTTTCCACGTGGTGAGTTGTGTTGAAGAATGGCAACGGAACACCGATTCGCGTGCTCAGCCCGCAGCACGATCCGGAAGGGTTCAAGACCTACTTCAACGGATACATCGACCAAGTCTGGCAGCGCATCACGACCAACGGCATCAAATTCGATACACGGAACCGACTTGCGAGCACGACATCGCGGTCGACGAGACCAAGCATGTCCTCCCAGCTGTCCAGGACGTCGAGATCACCGTGGCGATAATGGAGGGGCGTAACCTCCTTACAAAAAACGGCCAGGCTCCAGAGATGTGCCTGTGGCGTCGGCGATTTCGCGGCGCCAGAACTCCTCAAATCGGCCACAACGACTTGAGCTCCGCCAGTATACAGCCTGCTGCGTGCCTCAAATCGACCAATTGACCTCGCGGGAGGGGCGTAACCTCCCTATAAAAACGGCAAACTGGCTATCGGCTCTGAGACGTCAATTTCGAAGGTGTTTACCACTGTCGACCTTGTGGAGGACATCCTCCTCCGCCTTCCAATTCGCGAGATACTCTGCGTTAATGGTGTCTGCCAGGGCTGGCAGAAGGTTTACAACGAGTCTCCGAGGATTCAGAAGGTGTTGTTCCTCTCCCCGACTACAGAGCACACAATTTACTAACCGAACCATGAAAAGCCGTTCTGGTACTTGGCTCCAGACCGTAAGGAGCTGCTTACGGCTGATTTCGACATAGGCCTTGTCACAACCTTCGTTCCCTCGGGAAAGCAGTTTGGTCGGATTACACCATCCATGTGGTCCGCTACGTGAAGGGCCAGCGTCGCGAGCATGACATCGAGGTCGACGAGAGCAAGCCTGACGTCGTTACCACGACATACCGCTGCAATGGAGGGGCGTAACCTCCTTGAAAACGGCCGGGGCAGGCGCAGCAACCCTGTTGACAACTCGCGGGAGGGGCGTAACCTCCTTAAAAAAACGGCAGAGGCGTCGGTGTGCCCTCTTAATAATCAAACCCGGGGCAGGCGTAGCAACCTCGTAACAACTCGCAGGAGGGGCGTTAACCTCCCTAAAAACGGCCGGGCTGTAGAGATGTGCCCGTGGTGTCGTCGATGTCGAACCTCGCAATAGTGGATGCGTTTCCATGCAGAGTTCTTCACAAATCGATGACACCAGAACTCCTCGAGTCGGCCACAACGACTTGAGCACGGCGAAGCAGCTTGGTGAACTGTGAAACTAGCTATGGCGGAGCGTTGGAGTTTTTGGCACAAAATGGAGCCCACCTCCCACCCTTCCCGGGAGTACCATTCGTGGGAGACAACAAGTCCTCAACTGACTGCAGCCTTCGGGCACTCTATTTGGAGTCCAGCCGTCTGCTCCGGTGCCGCGGACGAGAAGAACGGCATGGCCACTCTTCAAGACGTTCTTGACGCCCAGTGGATCTACGACAATCCAGCGCGAGTATCCACGCTGTCATCTCTCCCCTCGAGTCTCTCCTCACCGGCTACAAGCGTGTGGTCGTTAAGGACAGCGCCGTTAGCGCTGTCTGCTACGGCGCCAAGCTCATGCTTCCCAGTCTTCATCGCTACGAGTCTGGCACGGCATTTATGTCGAGTCTGCACTCCGCGCTGTCGTCTCTCCCCTTTGATGATGCGATGAAACCATACGATTGGGCGCTGCGCGGCACCCTGGACAGCTGGGGCGTGAGTAGTAGATAGCTGAAGCATCTTCGAGTCTCTCCTCACCGGCTACAAGCGTGTGGTCATGAAGGACAGCGCCGTTAGCGCCGTCTGCTACGGCGCCAAGCTCATGCTTCCCGGTCTCCTTCGCTACGAGTCGGGCCCGGCATCGATGTCTACGAGGAGATCGTTCTCATCACCACCAAGGATGAGACCATTGCCATCGGTATCGCTCAGATGTCTATATTTGAGGGTGGCGGAGGTAGGCTGGTAACGCTCAAGAAGGAGGTGTTGGTCGGTTGAAATACTCGGAAAGTGATGAGTTATACTTGTGGGTTCCGAGATACCCGATGGTTGCAGGCGGTGGTGTCTTCTCCACTCAGACCAGGTCAGCCGGAAAGTGATGAGTTATAGCCGTGGGTTCCGACAGCTGCAGGCGGCGGTGCTCCAACTTCTGACAGTCCACGATTCGGTCTGTGCCTGGTATACAATTTTGGCCCTCGCTGGGTGTTGCTCCTTTCCTGACCTTTTTCCAATTCATGTTCTCAGTGGCAGTCTGCCAGAGCTCAGTACGACGACGCGTATTTCGGTTCCTCTGAGTTGAAAGTGCAGGCTTGCACAGCGCATCAAGTCCGCTTGCGGGCGTTTGTGCCAGTGCACCGCGCTGAAGTGCCAGCATCGACCGGGCCCTCACATGCTTTCGCCTGGTATGGAATTGCCTGTCTCAAAGCCTTGTCGCTGTGTTGAGGACTTACATTGTGGCTGGCGGTGTCCAACCTCTTGTGGCGTGCGGTCGCTCACTGCCCGGCGGAGGCGCGCAAAAGTGGCTGACGTCTGGTGGATTTGGTGTCTCGCATTAAATGATGCTGCAGCCCTGCGGTGCCTGCTTCGACATACCGACGTCGTTGATGAGTGGGAAAGACGAAGGCTGGGACATTCGATGGTTGTCACCTCGCCGTAGTCGCTCGATGTCGGCAAGGCGGTGGTGTTCGTGGTGTTAATGGCAGTAAGTCTGCAGTCACAAGCTGAGCAAGCTGTATCCACCCACAGTACCTCACCGACGTGTGGTAGGCTCTGGTGGTCCCTTGCATGAAGACGTGGTGGTGTGGTGATGAGAGATCGCAAAGTCCGCCGCAAGGACGCCCCATAAAGCTTCGCAGCAAGGGAGTCGGTACTCCATACAAAAGCGAAAGTGCAACCAAGGCTTGCAACGGGAACTTTCACAGGGTCAGCAATTCTTGCTCGCACTGTAGTGTATGACCAAATCCATGATCATGAGCAGTCCTACTCTTGCATTGCCCAACGCAGAGAAGCCACGCGGAGGTCCATCACTTCACAAGGGAAACGCTCTGACAACAACCCTGCCCACTGAAACGCCCAAACCGCGCGAAGAAGCCCCAGAACTTTCTCCAAGCAATTTTACGTCTGCGTCAACGCGCCGAAAAGCGAATTCGAAGCCCCTTCACGCTGTGGAGCCTCGACGGCTACCTCACAGACCCTCCATGCAAAGCCCGAGCGACGCGAGCCAAAGTTCAAGCACCAGTCCGCGACAAGGCATCTTTCACAGCTTGGACTTGGGATTCCTCCAGCACGTCACCAACACAAGAACCATGCCCCGCCACGATCATGGCTACAAGATAACAGCACTGGCGAAGCATAGAAGGACTGGTTGTGTTCTCGGGGATGGCAGCCAGTGCAGACATTTGGAGGGAGTATGAAAAGACAGAAGAGTACCAGCGTGTCGGGCCCTTCGTGAAAACAATGCATATTCGAGCGACTGCAGATCCATAGCACTAAGTCGGTTTCAAGTCCAGTTCTTTGTCAAGCTTCGAGTCCTGGTCCAACCTCAAGTCCAGGTCCAGTTGCGAATCCAGCTCCAGGTTCCAGTCCAGGTACAGGTACAGTCGAAGAAGCATACTCCAGAATCTGGCACGCACCAATGCGCAAAGGCTGTCGATGACAGATACTGGAAGACTTGACAGGAGGTACTCGGGTACCTCGGTCTTGGGTAACGATGACGATACAAGCACTATTGACTGGTACATGATGAAGCACAAAGAAAAACAATGCCGTCTCTCCCTCCCCAGAGGGCGCGGACGCGTACCCGAACTCTTGACAGATGAACGCGTCGTAGCCACCACCTACATTTGGGCACACCGCCAAAGGCACAAGGCGCAATACGCTTTGCCGGCACCAGAGACTGGAACTCTGGGCATACTTATGACAGAACACAAGTCCCAGATGCAGATTCGGGGGCATGAGTACGAAAGGATGCATGGGCAGAGAAGGCAAAAAGGACCAAAGGGACAGGCATGCTGGCGATGGGACTTCGACCCACAAGCTTTTGGATTCTGCGGAGATGGAGATGGTCAAAGTGGGCTGGGCGCTTATGTAAGGGCAACAACCACGTATCAATGGACTATCCGCGGTAATGGATTGCACCTCTGCTTTTGAACACATCAACTGTGAGATCTAGAAGGCATTATATTGAGGACAGCCACGTTTCCAGGTGATTGTAATACCGCGCAGATGGCTACAGTGTTTGAAGTAGTCTACGATGGGGAATGACGACGTACGAATGATTTTCTTTCTCGAGAATAAACAATGGGACACTGATAATTATTTGGTACTCTGCTCGATTTACAAGGAGAGTGCGAATAGCCAAAATCCATGTATGGGACTTCGCCGAATTTAGCACGCACAAAAAGCGACTCGACTTGAGCGTTCAAATGAAGTATTAACAAGAACACCACACAATACACAACTCTGCACAGCACTGGGGAAGATGATACTAATATGGTTCGGGATAACGATCTACTCTATATCTGCTTCTACACAATCGCTCAAAGTCTAACCGCACTTTTGGTGCTCGCTGCCACCTAAACATCAAGTTAGCATATCTGATCTCGTGGTGTAGAGTACTTTCGTAACGAATCCTACCTTTCACCATCTTGGCAATGGCCTGCAACACGCTAATAACCATGACGATGCAGCCAAAACCAATGCACGCGTAGGATGCGTAGGTCTCCCAGGTCTTGCGCTTCGTGAGCTTGACGAAGCAGAGCGGTGGCAGAATATATGCAAGCGCACATGCGCTCGTCGCGCCGACGAGTTCGAATACAACACCAATGTCGCAGGTGATCAACGATAGTGTCATTGCTGATACCACCAGCGAAGTGGTAAAGATGAGGTGGCGGTTGGGGTTGTGCGGCTCGCCGGGGAAGTAGTACTCGGTCATGACTTCGCGGCACACGAAGCACTCCAGCGGTAGAGTGGTAATCATGTTCAGCCCGAAGCAGAGGCGCGCAATGTTGACCATGATGTTATCTGTAGGGAAGTTGTTGAGCACGTTGCCCTTGGTCATGTCACCGAAGGTGATGTAGCCGCCCAGTGCCATTGACAAGCATGCGACCATGGAGATGGCTGTGGAGTAGTGTGTGACGCGTGCGAAGCGATCCATGGTGGGCTTACGCAAAGATCCGTAGATCAACAGACTGTTGTGGTGGCAGACGAAGGCGAAGGAGATGACGCCGATGGCTTGGAAGACTCCATCGTTGATGATGAGGCTGCCCCGTAATTGGCCGCGCATGTCTTCTGGCAGCCTTGGTCCTTGCGTGAGGATGGTGACCACAATGACGCCCATGCTTACGAGGGCGAAAGTACTGGCTTTTGACAGCTAGAGAATGTTAGCTGGGTCCATCGAAGCAGGTATCAGCATACGTACCATGGCAATGTCTCTGTACAACGAGAGCGGGTAAGACATGCCTAGTACGAACAAGACTATGATCGCTCTCCGATCAGTGAGCAGCCAAAGTACAGGGGTCTCTGGCAGCGACGGGAACACAGCCGCGAGCACGTGTGGTATGGTATCTCCAATTATGATGCAGAAAGCGACCATTCCACCGAATGCGAAAGCCCACTGCGCGACGGAAATTGCAACGAGTCCAGACTTGCCGAAGCAATGCTGCATAGTTTCCTGGAACGAGTTTGTCCCGCTCAGCTTCGAGTTCGTAACAATAAGTCGAATCGTCCAGTCCACAGTGACGGTCAAGGCAATAAGGAGGAAGACGCCGGTGAGCAAGCCGGCTTGTTTGAACGCATATGGTTGCCCGATGATTCCGGCGCCGATGATACTGTTCGCCATATTCATGAACGCGCTCTTCATGCCACTCTTTGGACGCGCGGACTCCAGGAGGTCGTCCGGGTTGAACTCTTCAGCAGCCAACGTCACGCTCGGCGCCTCAATGTCCGTCAAGAGTGGTACTCTGTGTCCTGTATCGCTCCTGTGATGCTGTGCGCCATGATCATCAGACAAATAGTCCTCCTCCTCGATCCATTCCCTTCCATTGACGGAGCCATTCGGTTCGGGTGCTGCTCGCGGCTCGGCCATGTCGAATCGTACGCGATTGGATGTTCTAGGTGTTCCATCCGCCCTCGGTCGGGCAAAGGAGGATTGTCGCCGCAGCGGTGGTTGTGTGGCCGGCGTAGCATTCTGGCCGTTTATAGGATCCGCATCTGGCGAGGCGTCCCTGGACTCCTGGAGCAGGCCGGCTGCTTCTTCGGCGTCGCCCGCCCCGGCATGGCCATTCTTTCGAGCGGTGCTGTTGTCTCTGGCCATAACATCGTTGCAGTCTCGCAAATCAAATCATGGTGAAAGGGTCGCAAGCAAAGTAAGGGCTGTTGCCGTTCCAAAAGTAGGGCTGCTCCCTGGCAACTCCACGTAATCGTCAGGGCGGCACATGCATTCCCGAAATAGCCGGATCCGGTCTATCACAAGCCAACAAAAGCCTCCACATTTGATGAATGATTATTAGCCACGTGGAGCTGATTTACGTGCAAGGCGCTCCTTCCGCAAAGTAGTTGTGCACAACGCAAGACACGGCAAAAATAATGAGCCCATGTTCGAAGTGCCAGTATGATCACTTCAAGCAAGGCAAAGTAGAGCTAGATTCTATCCTTCGACCGAAACTAATGCGGATAACTGTACACCGTTGCAGGAGCAGGTGCACGTCCTTGCGGTTGTCGCCCACCGTGTCTTGCTCGTGTTCCTCACTGGACATTGGCTTCACTTCCTCATATTGACAATCCGTTTATTCCAGAAAATTCTGTAGATTGCTTGACACAGTCCTGTCAATGGTCTGATATTCGGGCCTTTCAGCGCCGATACTGCTTACCGACCACAAATATGAGCCTCAGCAGCTTGAAAGCGAAATCACTACAACACATCGCCTTCCTCACGGGCGTCCCTTCTGCTGGAACTAAATCGCAGATCCTAGAACAGCTCCATGGATCACTCCAACATGCCCGCATGCCACAGGGCAAAGCACGTATCCTTAGTGTCGACATGGGCATACGGAATCTTGCTTACTGCGTGATCGACGTGCCTGCGAACCGATATGCAACAGACGAGAAATTACACATGCAGTCCTGGCGGCGACTTGACTTGCTGGAGAAGATGCGACCTGAAGTAGCTACACCATTGGTGAAACCTTCCCTCGATCGCGCGGCAGAAGCGCCGGACTCTGTCGCCCAAGCTGTCCTGAAGAACTCTTTCACACCGTCAATGATGTCTAAAGTTGCTCTGCAGGTCGCTCAGGACTTTCTGGCTCACAAGCCTGACATCGTACTTATTGAGCGGCAGCGCTTCCGCTCAGGAGGTGGCTCGGCTATACAAGAGTGGACCGTTCGTGTTAATACATTGGAAAGCATGCTTTGGGCATGCTTCGAGACTCTGAAAGCCAGTCAGGCCATGCCTCAGATTGGCACGTTCCCAGCTGTCCATGAGGTGGCTCCAAAAAGAGTAGCAAGCTTCTGGACCGCCGCGCCCGATGCGCATCGTCCTCCAACAGATCTCTTCGCACCAGACTTCGCACTACCGGAACTGAAGGCGTCTAGCGGTACAGCAAAAGCTGCTAGCACAGGAAAAAAGGAGAAGATTGCTGTCCTCCGCTCTTGGCTTGATGGAACTGGTAGTGTCTCGCTTGACTTCTCGGCTGAGACACAAAAGATCGCTGATGCATTTGCTCAAGGGTTCAAGCGTCGTAAGGCAAAGAGCGATGAAGCTGGTGGAGCAGACTCAGTGATTGGACGCGAGACCAAGTTGGACGACCTTGCGGATTGTGTGCTCCAGGGCGCGGCTTGGGTGAGGTGGGAAGAGAACAGACGTGCCATTTTCGAAAGCATCAAGGAAACATGACTACACTGCGATGCGACGACTCATGTATAATGCATACCGAGAAGTGAAGGATACGGACATCAGAAGGGAAGAGCTCACGTGAGATGTCCTAGACAAAGACGTCTCGTCCAAGGCAGCAGTGTCGCTCCTTCCCAAACTCCAGCTTCCTTTCCCTTCCACGTAACACCATACGCCACATCACCTCTACTCTACACTGACACCTCACGCCTACACTAACATCTCGCCCGTCAATACCAACATCATCACGACACTGCTCCAATGGCAGAAACGCAAGGTACACGCCGCAGCGGCCGCGCTCGCAAGGCCGTCACCACCTACGCAGAAGAGCAGGCCGAACAACAGTCCACTGGTGTTGCGGTATCGGTCAAACGCAAGAAGCCTGCCGCCAATGCCGCCAAAGCCGCCAAGTCTAAATCGGAGGGCGCATCTGCAGACTCTGCCTCAGTCAAGCCTGAGTCTGCCCACGGCGAAGAGCCAGAGCCGCCTCGCAAGAAGACCAAGAAAGCCCATCCGACCAATGATGAAGACGGAACTGCTCCAGATCACGACGCGCCTCAGGATGACGGAGGCTTCGAACCGGCGCCCAAGAAGGCGATAAAAAAACGCACCGTTGCCATCGGCAAGCTCGACTCCGAAGGCGTCATGCGCCTTGACACGACTGAACCGCGCCCTAAAGGTGAGAAGAAGCCAGCGCAAGTGTACGCGATTCCGGCAAAGCCCAAGGGCGAAAAGGGCAAGCCGACCATTAACCTCGCCGCGATATTGGCGGAGTCGTTCGAAGATCGCTGGGAGCGCAAGGTCTCCAAAATTCCTCGCCTGCAGCCTGGTGCTCCAGAGGTTCGCCTGAAGCAGTGAGCCCTGTCCCATTGTGTCTACTAGTACAAGTGCTGACGTGAGATCCAGAGATGTCTCCTACATGACCGAATCGTACAAAACCTTCCTTGACCGCGCCAGCAGCCAACGTATGTTCGTCCTTTCGCGCACTCAAGGTTACGAGGAGAACTGTCACGCCCACGACGAGGAATGCCCAATCCATCAGATCAAGATCGCCGGCTCCACTGGTAACGTCTACACGGTCATCATTTCACACCTGCCAACTTGCAGCTGCCCGAACACGAGCTTCAAGCGCAACGACTCTGGTCAGGCCTTGTGCAAGCATGTGCTGTACGTCCTGCACTACGTGCTCAAAGTGCCTGAGCATCTTCGCTACCAAAATGCCTTCCTCACCTCCGAGCTCAAGGAAATCACGGCAAATGCTCCTGCTCTGCCCATTGCTGTCATCGAGAAGGAGGAAACACACGACGGCAACCGTAAGCCAGTCGAGGACGACTGCCCGATCTGCTGCATCGAGTTTGCAAAGGACGACAAGGTGACATGGTGCCGTGCTGCGTGCGGCAACAACATCCATCAAGACTGCTTTGATCTCTGGGCGCAGACCAGAAAGCCCAATCCCACCTGTCCTTACTGTCGCACTCTGTGGCAGGATGACAAGCCGGCCAAATTTGGAGAACAGTCGGAGACTCTGATGGACGTGAAGATGACGCAGCGTACTGGCGGCTACTTCAATGTGAGGGACCAGCTGGACTACGACTGAGTAACAGTTGATCAGATGAAGATGGCAGCGATGAATTGTCACTAACCTAAGTGACCATCTGCTGCAGCAGTCCACTCTCACTCGCGGTGACAATTTTCCAAATAGCTTTAGTATCTATATCAGGAATGATCGCTTCGTGGGATCGACAGCGACAGCGTGGAAATGCTCAGACATAATCATGAAGGGATCAATACATTCGTTACGCTAGTGGGTTCTCGCTGTAATCATAAACAAATCCAATGCCTTTTCCGTGCGCCTTTCTTTTACTTTTGGGCATGCATCGCGATGCATTTACCACCAGTCACCCTGGTCGCGCATGGCAGCAGCAGTCTTGCTGAAGCCAGCAATGTTGGCACCAGCGACCAAGCTGGGGAACTCGCCCTCCTTGGCGGGCACGTACTCCTTGGCAGTCTCAAGGCAGTTGTCGAAGCAGTTCTTCATGATGTCCTTGAGCTTCTGGTCGACTTCCTCGGAGGTCCAGGTGATGCGCTGGCTGTTCTGCGCCATCTCGAGACCGGAAACAGCGACACCGCCGGCGTTGGCGGCCTTGCCGGGAGCGTACCAGATGGCCTGGCCCTGGCTCTCCTTGCGGTGTGCCTCGAAGATGTCAATGGCCTCCTGTGTGCAGCCCATGTTGGAGCCCTCGGCAATGAACTTGCAGCCGGCGTCGATGAGCGCCTGGGCCTCCTCGCCAGAGACCTCGTTCTGGGTGGCAGAGGGCAGGGCGACGTCGACCTTGCCGGCGTGCACCCAGGGGCGCTGGCCCTCGAGGTAGTTGAACTTGTCCTTGTACTCGGCGTTGTCGGAGAGCTCGGAGAGCTGCTTGCGGTTGACCTTGAGGTCGGCGATGTGGTTGATGATGTCGGCGTTGAAGCCAGCGTCGCTGGTGGCGATGAGGGCGCCCTTGCTGTCGGAGAGCGAGACGACGGTGCCACCGAGCTCGATGACCTTGAGGGCAGCGTACTGGGCGACGTTGCCGGAGCCGGAGATGGCGACGCGCTTGCCCTTGAAGGACTCCTTGCCGCCGGAGGCGTACTGGATCATGTGCTCGACGTCTGGAGAGGTAATGTTAGTGACTGCTCGAGAAGGTTGAGCTCAGACATTTCTTTCGACTTACAATAAACGCAGCCGTAACCAGTGGCCTCGGGCCTGATCAAGCTGCCACCCCAGCTGCCACCCTTGCCAGTGAGGACACCCTCCCACTTGTTGGTGAGAGCGCGGTAGGCACCGAACATGTAACCGATCTCACGACCAGTGACACCAATGTCACCAGCAGGCACATCAGTCTCGGCGCCAATGTGCTTGTGCAGCTCGCGCATGAAGCCGTTGCAGAAGCGGCGGATCTCGCTGTCGGACTTGCCCTTGGGGTCGAAGTCGGAGCCACCCTTGCCACCGCCCATGTTGAGGCCGGTCAGGGCGTTCTTGAAGATCTGCTCGAAGCCCAGGAATTTGAGCACGGAGAGGTTGACGGTGGGGTGCAGGCGGAGGCCGCCCTTGTAGGGGCCCAGAGCGGAGTTGAACTGCACGCGGAAAGCATTGTTGACCTGGACCTCGCCCTTGTCGTTCTCCCACACTACGCGGAACTGGATGATGCGCTCGGGGATGGAGACGACTTTGAGGGCATTGCGGTATTCGGGGTGCTTCTCGAAGAGAGAGCTGTTCTCGAGGGTGGAGGCAAGCTCTGGTGGAAATCGTGAGAAGGTGGTTTCAATGGTATTGGAAGCTTTGTTTCGATATTGTTGTCTTACCGTGGTAGGCCTGCTGGAACTCGGGCTCGACGGGGAGGTTGGACATTGTGATGGTGGTTCTGGGTGTTGTTGTTGATGGAAGAAGTTTGTTGTGTTTGCTCGCACTCAACGGGTATTTATAAGGACAGGAAGAGTGGATTGGAGCAGGTGGTGAATGAAGGACAAGACCAAACCTCGAGTGAATGCAGAGGGAGACGACGCTTCTTGTACGATTCGCGCCTACACACCACAGAGCTACCGTGTTCCTCAACAACACTCGGACTAAAAAAGCAGCTTAGGCTCGGACGTCACCCACGGCTACACTTTTCGGCCTCTCAGACGAGTAACAGGGCAGCACACGACGAAGCCCACCAAACAATTGCCAGCAGCTCCAGAGCTAGCCTCCGTTCTCGCGGCGTGGCAGGGCGCCTTCGCATCCACAGATTGGCGACCCCAGAGGGTTGAGTGGGTAAAGATGCGACACATCCCAAACATGGCCACCGCGCAGATATGAGTGCGCTCGAGGGAATGAGAAGATGGATGTGGTCATTTTTGCTGCTCTGCCCTTCGTCACTGATAAGGAATCGCGCACGCCCATTGGCCGCGCAGCGCAAATCACACCGGATAGACCCTGGCGAAGCGCGGAGAAGGGAAAGCTTGCTGCGAACATCCTTTTTCCACAGGACCGGAGGAACCTGCGCCGTCGCCCCTCCCCACCAACACTAAATCTCATCTACCGGCCCAAGCGAAGCTCGTGACTTTTGGCACTGCACTACTTGCATTTGTTGGATCTTATCTTCGCCGAAGTGTGGAAGCGCCGCTGCACTCTGGCCTCCGACACCGGCGACGCTGCGCTCCGAGAGCCCTCCGCGTAGGGCTGTTAGCCTCGCTCGCCTCGCTGGCTGACGAGGCTCGCTTCCTCAACCGTTGTTGCGCACCCAGCGCCCACGTTGTTCTCTAGCCTGATTGCCTAGTCTGCGCGCCCTCAAGGCGGCGGGGTGGAATAAAGGGTTGGGCGGGCGACTTCGCTCTCGGAGATGAGCGGAGTCTTCACAGTGAGAGGCCTTCGGACGGCGAGCGAGCAAGGCGGAAAATGGCCCTGAGTTTCCCCTATCGTGCGTGGCTGCCAGGCTGCATGAGAGGTGACAACAGCGTTCAAGTCATTCTGTGTTCAGATGCCCGCCTTGACTTCCTTGGCTGCATCTTGTATGCCCAAGCAGCAGGCGATCTTACACGATTGAATATGAAATGGATGAGGAGGACGCATGGGGGTTGACCAGATCATCAGACGTTCCTCTTGATTGTTTTGCCGGACAGGAGGCGTTGGAGGCATCTCTTGGATGAGCACCCATTTCTCTCATGAGCCGCCAACAAACCTGGAGCCCCTCCCACACCTCATACTTGCTTTTGCTGTCGTTCCTTTTACTGTCATGCACACGATCATGGCTGGCTCTTGACCGCTTCCACTGATCAACAGTATCTGATGTATGAGCGAGCCATCTGGGCGCCAGATCGTCACGAAGAGTCCCTAAGTAGACCACATAGTAGTAGGTTGTTTTCCAATCGCTTTTGTATCAAGGAGGCATTACAAAACACTTTATGCAACTAATTGTTTTTTGGAGTACATACCGTACAAAGAAACATGGAGGTTCACGCAGAATCAGGTCGATGTAGACTTTGTGGTGGCAGATGTTGCAGCAGGGATCCTTTGCCCCGAGGCTGAGCCACTCTGGCGGTACCGATCTCGTGGAGCCGACAGAAGGAGTCAGTATAAGATAGTGAGCTAGGTGATTCTACGCTATAAGAGATACTTTCTTAGAGTGCTTCGATCATCACGTGGCCGATCACTCCTTTGAACTGAGTAGTGGTCACTCTTTCAAGACTACCGGAACGGTTGATGATGAGGGCCATTAGACATTGCAATCACTTTGACTTCCGATTCACCTTTACAAGGGATACAGATGCACTGGCGTGTACCAAGTAAATATGCACTTGTGGAGTAGCTACGATCCTCATCACGTTCACCTCCATTCTACCAGGCGCATAACTGACAAAAGCAGAGGAATGTCAATCTGGGGTTCAAACCCTAACCCTTCTATCCGCGAGATATATAATGTCACGTGCGCTCACACACCGCGCATGGTTGTCCGGGATCGTGCTCAAAGTTGCATGATTTGGAAGCAACTTGAGTCCGTATTGAACGACTACCAAGCATCTGCTAGACCCGGACAAGAGGTCATGATCACAACTTCACCTTACATGAAAACGACCAACAACCGAACGAGAATGAGGTCTGCGGCAATGTATCACATGCCGGTACTCGTGGCAGCACGGAGGCCAATGACACTCACTTCGGAACAGCACATTACTCGACACTTGATGACTGGCTTCTCACGAGATGTCGCTTGATGCTGACAACGCTTCTCTGACAAACAGCACGCAGCATGGATGCCCGCTAAGAACAAAATGAGAAAGCCTTGAGACGCAAGTGGCAGAACCGGCACATGTTTGTGTCGGACAATTGTCCCTGCCATGCCATGAGGTTCGTGCACCATGCATATGTATATGCACAAGACCATGCGGCTTATGGAATGCGCCTTGCACGTGTATTTGACCTGCGATTGAAGGCGACTTGGCGGCTTGCTACAATTGTCAAGCCGCTTGCTGCGCCACGCTTGATTGTCTTGGTATGGAGTTGCAAGGGCCTTGATTCACGTCTCCAAGACCGACACCGTGTATCACATCGGGAAAGTGAAGCTCTTTGTCTTCGACGGTGCGTTTGTCCAGGCGCGGCAAGCCACGTCTTGGACGCTTCTATCGCGCAATGCAGCATAGCACAGCCTGGGACAGCCCCTCGCGTGAATGCGCGCCAAGTTGGCATGCCAGTCTGCAAAGATCTCCCAGCAAACTCCAGCAAATAGTCGCGGTTTGCCCAGACAATGCCATGAGCAAGGTCAACGTAGCAGCTCCACAGCAAGGCTTGTCCGCGTGACCTCACGGCTACCATCACACCAGCATAAGGTCCTATCCGTACCCCGCGCTGACCCGATCGATTCCTTTTCCATCTACAGGTCAATTCCAGTATCGATACCGCTGCTGTTGCCATCGATTTATGGAAAAAACCGTTCAGACTTCCGTGCAGCATGTTGAGTCCGGCTCCCAGACTCGACAAGATGGACTGCAACCTGCCGCTGAAGATGGCGGCAACGACCCTCCCCCTATACCGCACGCGAGCTCAGCCGTGCTCTTGAATGAGAAGCACCCGGTTGGAGCTCGCTCCCATAATCACAAACACAACCATGAAGTCAATGCATTGGCTGTTCAGCACAGCCAGAATGTAGACAACGTGCCCAACTGGGCCCACACTGCGGCCTTTGACCACGTCGCTAGTGTTCTTGGCACGAACGTCCAGTGAGTGCTGTTGTTTCGATATGCATCCGACGTGTTTACTAACATACTGTAGAGCAGGTCTAGCCACGAACGAGGCTGCAAGCCGCAGAGAGAAATATGGCCGCAACAAACTTGAGACCTCTGGAGGCGTCACGTGGTGGAACATCCTCGTCCGTCAGGTCTCGAACAGCTTGACCCTCGTCTTGGTCATCGCCATGGTCCTCAGTTATGCGACACTTGACTTCATCGAAGGAGGTGTCATCAATGCAGTCATTCTCTTGAACATCGTTGTCGGCTTCTTCCAAGACTATCGTGCTGAACAGACCATCCAATCGCTCCAAGCCATGGCTGCACCGGTGTGCAAGGTTGTACGCGATAACGGCATAATTTCCACGGTCAAGGCAGATGAGTTGGTCCCCGGTGACATCGTCCAGTTGAGTGTCGGAGACATCGTCTCAGCGGATCTTCGCCTCGCCACCAGTACCAATCTTGCTACCGACGAAGCACTTTTGACCGGAGAGTCGAAGCCTTGCAGCAAGACTGCCGATAGCACGATCAATGAACTTTCCGCCCCTCTTGGAGACCGTCACAACATTGCATACTCGTCTACTACCGTCACTCGAGGCAGAGGTGTAGGTGTAGTCATTGCTACAGGCATGAGCACCGAAATCGGCAAAATCGCTTTCCTGCTTCGTGACAAGAAGCAGACAGCACAAGGCAACTGGCTGGTCCGTACAGGTGGACGAATTCTATACGCCATCAAGAACGCTCTCGGCCTCGTCGGTACCCCGCTGCAGGTCAAGCTCTCTTACTTCGGTTTGCTGCTCTTTGGTCTTGCTATCTTGCTTGCTATTATCGTGTTCTCCACAGCTGTGTGGGACATTGATGGCGAAACCTTGATCTACGGTATCTGCGTGGCTGTCGCCGTCATCCCAGAGTCTTTGATCGCCGTCCTCACCATCACCATGGCTGTCGGATCCAAGGCAATGGCAAAGGGCAATGTCATCGTCCGCAAGATGGGCGCACTTGAAGCCATTGGCGGTGTGACTAACATCTGTTCCGACAAGACCGGAACTTTGACGCAAGGCAAGATGCTGGCTCGTATGGCTTATTTGGCCGATGGAAGAACTCTGACCGTTGAGAACGAGACCAGCCCATTCGACCCTACCTCTGGCCACATCAGCATGAATGGCTTGACTGTGATGCAAAGTTGCGTGCTCGGTGATGCAGCACTCCAGGCTTTCTTTCAGACCATTTCGGTTTGCAACTTGGCGTCGGTTTTCCCACCCAAGGACGAGAATGGCGCCACTGGAATGTGGTCTGCCACTGGTGAGCCGACCGAGATTGCTCTCCAAGTCATGGCTATGCGTGTCGGCCACAGCAAAGCGGAAGTTCTGGAGAAACGTGGCCTCCGTCTTGCCGCCGAACACTCTTTCGATTCTTCTGTAAAGCGCATGACCGTTGTCTATGAAAGTCAGGACTCCAGCCAGGGACTGTCTTGCTTCACCAAGGGAGCTACTGAAGTCATCCTCGATCTCATTGAGGGAATGGACGCGCCTACCAAGATGATTATTAACGCCCAAGCAGACGCGATGGCTACACAAGGTTTACGTGTGCTTTGCCTCGCGCGTAGAACGTTGCCATTATCCGATCGCGCCTCTCTGGAAAGTCGTACCTTTGTCGAACAGAAGCTGACGTTCGTTGGCCTCGTGGGACTCTACGATCCTCCTCGTTTGGAATCTGCAAGTGCCATCAGACAATGTCAGGCAGCGGGCATTACTGTGCACATGTTGACCGGAGATCATTTAAAAACTGCCAACACGATCGCTCAGGAGATTGGTATTCTTGGCCCACAAGTTCCTGGCTCACACTTGCCTTCGGCAGTGATGACAGCACCAGACTTTGATGCCATGACCGACAAAGAGCTTGACGAGCTTGAGACGCTACCTTTTGTTGTTGCCCGTTGTAGCCCGACTACTAAGCTGCGCATGCTGGACACCCTCCATCGCAGAGGCAAGTACTGTGTGATGACCGGCGATGGTGTCAATGACTCGCCTGCACTGAAAGGTGCCGATGTTGGTGTTGCCATGGGTCTTAACGGTAGCGATGTCAGCAAAGAGGCTGCTGATATGGTCCTCACTGATGACAACTTCGCATCGATTGTCTCGGCCATTCGTGAAGGCCGCAGGCTGTTCGATAATATTCAGAAGGTACGCTTACTGTTCATTCTTACTTGCATTCACATACTAACAGCGCTATAGTTCTTGCTTCATCTCCTCATCTCCAATATCGCCCAGGTTGTTCTTCTCCTCATTGGTCTCGCCTTTCAAGACAGGAATGGCGTTTCGGCCTTCCCACTCTCGCCATTGGAGATTCTCTTCGCCAATCTCATTTCCTCGTCATTCCTCGCTATCGGTCTAGGTTTAGAGTCGGCATCTTCAGATGTCATGACACGACCACCACACAGTCTCCGCGCCGGTGTTTTCACCAAAGAGCTCATCATCGACAAGTTCATCTACGGCACTTGCATGGGCTCTCTTTGTCTCGCCAGTTTCGTCATCGTCGTCTACGGCGCAGGCAACGGTGACCTCGGCAACGACTGCAACCACAGCTACAACCCCACCTGCGACCTCCCCTTCCGCGCGAGGGCCACGGCATACTCTATCCTGACAGTCCTGCTCAGCATCATGGCCTGGGAAGCCAAGCACCTGACCCGCAGCCTATTCAACATGTACCCCGAAGAAGACCCCAGCACCTTCTCCATCTTCAACACCCTGCTCAAGAATCGTTTCCTGTTCTGGGCCGTCATCGCCGGCGTCTGCACGCCTTTCCCCGTTGTCTACATCCCCGTCATCAACAAAGTCGTCTTCAGACACATGCCGCTCACATGGGAGTGGGGCCTTGTCCTTGGCAGCGTGGTGTGCTTCGTGTCTCTGGTCGAAAGCTGGAAGGCTATCAAGCGCCGCATGCTCAGGAAGAGGGTCGTCAGGAGGCAAGCCGATGGTAGCAGCATTGACGGCGATGACAAGAGTTCTATCGCGTAGTCTCACACTGTGATGATTCGCACGACTCGAAAAATACTGGAAGATCTCAACATAGCCAGGACTTTCAACAGCTTCACAGCGGACTACAACGCCGCGGCAGAGGTGGCGCTTTTCAACAAGCGTCTTGAGTAGCGACAGATCTGGCAGAAAGCGGACGTGCCGGTTCATTCCTTCCCAGCACGGTCGGCTAGGCGTATTGTGGTCTTGTTATCTCCACAGACAGCGAAATTGCTCGATTTTTGTTTTACCTTTTTCAGTACATATCTCCCTAAACAGTATGAAAAACAATTGTTCTTTTGGCCCGCAATGAAACAACAAAGCTTTTCGCGTAATCTTAGCCCTCAGGACGGACTCCTCGTCCAACACAAAAGTAGCCATGTATGTGTCTACAGCAGTGCTGCGACGGAATTCGGGTGTCCGTCGCAGACACGCTTGCGAACCTGACCGACACCTACTAAATTCAGTTTTGCACGCTTGATTTGTGGGTGGATATCAATCCTGACGCTAACCTGAAATGTCATTGGGAGAAAATATAGTTTTCGGAGGGGGCAGGCGCGATAGTGGCAATTTCCTGTTTCGGTCGGGTGAGTAAGTCAAGAGCTGTAAGTGAATTCTTCCAGATCACATCTTCCGGGCACGGTGTGCATTTCCACTCTCAGTGCAAAAGTATATATTTTTTACAATGCCACGACATTCATGAAACAACAATTTGACCGCTGGTTTAACACTACCATCCGAATTGGTCTAGTGGCTAGGATTTGTCGCTCTCAATCATCGCAAGATGACCAGATCCGACAAGGCCGGGGTTCAATTCCCCGATTCGGAAAATTCTTCTTTTGCCTTTTTGGTGCTCACCCGCAGTGGTGGCGAACATATTTCTTTGGGTTGTGTCACAATCTGGTCCGTCACACAGGTGTCGTATGTTTCCTGGGTGAAAACGCATGACACGTATCGTAAGAATTTTGCCGCCAGCCGGCAATCCACGGATTGCTGATCGATAGCGCTGATCGATAGCGGCCAGAGGGCTGAATGTAGCCAAGCGAGCATCTTCCTCTTCCATGCACAAGGCTTATCACTGGATTTTGATGGTGTTGTCTGTACAGCTATCGAACCTAATGATCATGGGACAGTTGGAAGTCACAGGCTAAAGCAGACTCTCACATCACATTCGCATCATCCTCGCAAGCGGAGCGATGATTGGACAGCGAGGCTATTTTTGATTACATCCGAGCAGAGCATCGAGTGGTCTGACGCTAGGCCTGACTGCTTCTACGATCGGACTGGCGGGCGAGGTTTTGGGCGTTTCTAACATCACAGACGCAACGGGCGACATGAGATTAAATGGGTACATGGAAAGGGGCTTCTCGTCGTCAAAATGTGATTCGCAATCATTTGAGTGTCGCAGTGAGGGCGAGACACCAAGTCTATCGATTTCTATGTGAAGGAGGCGCTCTCGCTGAACATGGCAAGAAAAAAAGAAAGCCCATGTCAGAAGAGGAAAAAGATTATGTTAAAAAAAGTAGTCATGTGATCGAAATGAAAATAGGAAAAAGAAAGCGAAAAAAGGACATCCTAGTTCTCCTTCTCCTCCTTCTTCGCCTTCTGCTTCTTGGGCACGCGCGCAAGCCAGTAAAGGCCGATAGCGGCGAAGATGTTGAAGATGATGAAGGCCCACAAGATGCCAAAGTTGCGCCAGCGGTCGGCGTAGCTGCTGTTGATCCCAGCGAGGAAGACGTCGGTGCTGGTGTAGGAGCAGAGACGGCAGGTGTCGGTGTTGCTTTCATTGCCAGGCTCGAGTGATCCGACGCCGCCATTCGCGCGGTACTGTGACAGATACTCGTAGCAAGTCTGGCCGGCTGCAGGAGAGAACTGAACGTATTCGTTTTGGGCGCAGGTGACGGTGTTTCCGGCGAGGCCAACGCTGAGCATGCCGGATACGAGGTAGGTGAAGGGAGAGACTCTGTACATGAAGATCCAGAAGCCGGGGAAGGTGCTTGGTGAGGCGATGACACCGCAGAAGATAAGGCAGAGCGAGAACATGAGGTTGGCAATGTTGCCACCAGTCTCCGCGTCGGCAATACCGGCGATGATCATATTGGTGAAAGTGGATGCAAACAGAAGGAACTGCAGTGTGAAGAGGAAGAAAAGTGCACCACGCTCGTGTTCTGCTCCGGCCGCGGCGGCGTTGTTCTGGAGGCCGATCGGGTAGTAGAAGCACACGAAGATGATAACAGCCATAAGAGCGTTCCAGGGAAGTTCAACGGTGATGTTGGAGATCATGAAAGCCTTCCAGGAGTATGTTCTGCTAGGGCGCTCACGAACCTCGTACAGGGAACGCTGAGTGACGAAGTGAGGCATGATCTGCTGAACAAGTTGACCGAAGATAGTGAACAGAAGGAAAATCGAGAACATTTGGTTCTGGAGACCCTGCTGGGTGAGGGGAGCGCGGAAGAAGATGAATCCAATGAAAATGGAAGAACCAAGACAGAGGGCAGCTTTCGAGTAGATGTATGAGGGTGTGCGCCAGTACTGCTCGAAGACACGCTTGGTGACTTCCCAAAGCTGAAGACCAAAAGGTGCAGCAAACTCGCGGTACGATTGCTTGTCGGCTTTGGCGTCGGCGGTGGTAGTCCTGGTAATTTGACCTGGGCGCTCATCTCTAAGGTAGTCGAGCTCGCGTTGAACTTCCTGGTACTCTTTGCTGTTACGCCATACTTGGTGCCAGTCGATGTCTGTGTGAGATCCGGGTGCAGCGCCAATGACTTCAAGCATCCATTCTGCAGGGTTTGCGGCAGGTGGACACTTGTGGGCGCCATTACGCTCGAAGTAACTAGTGAGAATGTTCGAGTTCTCGCCAACTTCACCGTAGTAGACTGTGCGACCACCCTTAGCCAGGAACAGGAGACGATCGAAGCGCTGGAAGAGCATAGCAGAAGGCTGGTGAATAGTACACAAAATAGCCTGACCGGAGTTTGCGAGCTTCTCAAGCAAGTCGAGAATAGCCCACGATGTTTGAGAATCAAGACCAGAGGAAGGTTCGTCGAGGAACAACAGGAGCTGTGGCTTAGCGGCAAGCTCGACACCGATAGTAAGACGCTTACGCTGCTCCACGTTGAGGCCTTCACCGGGTACACCAACGACTGCGTCGGCGTACTCCTCCATATCTAGGAGCTTGATGACTTCGTTTACGTAGTCAAGCTTTTCTTGGCGAGGAACATTGGCAGGCTGACGGAGGATTGCGCTGAAGTTGAGAGCCTCGCGGACGGTCGAAGTTTGAAGGTGCAAATCTTGCTGCTGAACGTAACCAGTTTTGCGTTGGAAAGATTCATCACGCTGGCGTCCATCGACAAGCATCTCGCCGCCAATAACACCCATGGTAACACGTGTAGCGAGCACATCCAAGAGAGTAGTTTTACCGGCACCCGAGACACCCATAAGTGCGGTGAGAGTACCAGGCTTGACCCATCCGTCAACATGGTCGAGAATACGCCTGTCTTCCTTCTTGATCTTGATGTCGTAGGTGACGTCCCTCCAGCTGAAGATGGCGGTCTGCTTCTGAATGATGTCCGTGGCGGAGGTGTAGCTCTCCTTCTTGGCGAGTGCCGCACCGTTGATGCCAGACTCCTCGTCACGAGCCTTCTCCTTGAGCGAAGCCGGGGTGTGACCCCTGCGGAAGACCAAGACTTCACCCTTCGACTTCTTCGCAGAGATGAATTCAGTGGCAGCAATGTAGAATGCGCAGAGACCGATCATAAAGGCGAACAGGATACCGACGTTCCTCCATTTGTGGGAGTTGTAGTACTGGAAAGAGGAGTTGATGTAATCGTCACCATTGACAAGTTGCCGACCTGGAATAGACCCGATGGCAGAGCAGACACGCTCACCAAGTGCCCAGTCTCCGTAACCAGGAACGTCCGCGGCACAGCGGAACTCACGATTGTGAAACTCGTTGACCATTAGAGACTCGAAAGCATAGGCGATTGGATCGAGGTAATTGATCCATCTGCACCAGCCAAGCATATAGGGCACGGGAATGGCAAAACCAGTGAACGTGACGATTGCCAGAATGATGATCGCTGCAGGCGCCATAGCTTGCGAGAGAGTTCGAGACACCGAAGCAATCGTTCTGAACAACATAGACATGACGAGCGTCGCGATGAAGCTGACGAAGACGAAGAAAAAGAATGCTCCTGGAGTGCGTCGAAGGTTTGCCAAAAAGTAGAGGACCAAGTTGAACAGAATCGCGTTCATAACCTTGTAAGGCATGTCGGTGAGCATTGATGCCCATGCTTCAGCGGAAGGATGATAGAGTGCATATCTGCTGTGTTTTTCGACGATGTTTCGTTGAGCGTACAGGGTAAGAATCTCGAGGGCGGAGCCGAAAGCGTTCATCAAAACAGCAAAAAAGAGGACTGCACCACGCTGGAAGAAAGAATCAGTGGTCTGTGGCATGTTGTAGAAGACCGAGCCGATGATAAGTGCCATGATTATGTTGCCGAAGAGTTGAGTGAAGGTCAGACTGGGATCGCCCTTCAGACGCTGGAAACCACGCCAGAGGCAGAGCTTAATCTGTTGGGAGTAGGAGAGTGTGTAAGGTGACTTGCGACGAGCATGTTTCGCCTGCTGAGCGCGACGAGAGTCGAGGAACTCCTGCGCCTTCTCGCCACCAATAGGGTTCTCTTGGTTGTAGATTTCGATGTCCTTGAGCAACTGTGCACGCTCAGGGCTGGCCTTCCAGCGTGCGGCAAACTCTTCCGCGCTTCTCGGAACTTGGTTTTCCATTCCCTCGCGCACAACACGCTCCTGTGGGGAAGTCATGGATGTGAGGAAATCGGAATCCGTTTGGCGGTCAGGGCAGACGAAGCCCATCCTCTCGAAATAGCCACGTGCCTCGGTAGTAATACCGAAGAAGATCTCGTAGCCCTCGTAGAGGACGATGACTTTGTCGAAGACGTCGTAAGCAGCCTGAGGAGCCTGGTAAATTGCGACCATGGCGGCGGATCCTCCAAGCTCCGTTGAAAGTCGGAGAGTCTTGACGAACTCAATAGCGTTGGCGGAATCCAGACCACGGGTACTGTTGTCCCAGGCCTGAAGGGGAGCACCGCTAAGTGCTGCCTCTGCAATGGAGACACGCTTGCGCTCACCACCGGAGACACCACGGACGAAATCATTGCCAACCACTGTGTTGATCGTGTGGCTGATACCGAAGGTCGCCATCATCATATCACGCATGTGCTCGGCGTAGATCTTCCTGCTAACACCACCTGGGATACTCCTGGGAGCTCTGGCCCTGGCGGCGAAGTAAAGGGTGTCGCCAACTGTAAGCATGGGGAAGTGGACATCGACTTCAGCAGTGTAGATGGCTTCACCTCGGTGGTATGTGTGCATTTCCTCAGGAGTGATACCCTGGTAGTTGACTTCAGAGCCTGAATCGATGTTGAAGCCATGAGTCTCTCCAGTCAACGTCTTCAAGAAAGTAGAGCAACCAGATCCAGGAGGTCCGAGAACAACGAGCATCTCTCCGCTCTTGACGAGACCCTCGAAGTCGCGGAGAATATCGATTCTGCGCTGCTTGGCCAGACCGAGAGCGTTCTTGATCGGGTCCGCGATCTTCAACCAGACGTTTGCCACATCGGCTTGGTAATCGGTAGCAGCGCCGAAACCGTGAGCGCTGAGGTTGCGGAAAGATACACCAGAGGTACGGCCGGGAGTCTTGTTCTCATCGTGGTTCAGCTTGATCATGCTCTTCACCCATGATCGCGCCTTGAAATTTGGTGATTTGGGGTCGAGCTCGGAATCTGCGGGAGCTTGGAAGGGATTGCCAGGAATGTTGGACCATGTGCTTTGCCTGCTAAGCGATCTTGCGAGCTCGTTGATAGCCTTGTCGGTCTGAATCTGATGGTCCTTTTCCCGCTCTGCCTCGGAATCGCTTTCTGCGCGCTCAAGGCCAGCTTTCGATTGGTCGACTTCATCGAGGGTCTTCTCCAGTGTGGGAGTGGCACCCTTTGACAGATGTGTGTTTGCAGTTGCATAAGTCTCCTCGCGGTTAGCGGCCGGACGATGAACTGATGTTGTGGATGGCCTGCGGTTCCTGGATAATGTGCGAGCCAAGCTACCCCGACGCTCCTGACGGTGACCTTCCTGTACGGTATCCTGGTCTGTGATGTGTGACCGCGGCAGGAAAGCAGTGCCACCTTCTTGGGCACCACTTGTCTCTGCTGTGCGGTCGTAGTTGCCAAAGGCGAAGTTGCCCACGAGGGACATGTTGGCGGTCGTTGTGTTTTATGCTATGCCTGGAATGCTTGCTGTCTTCTTGAATGGGTTTGTTGTGGTCGACACCGTCGTAGAGAGGGGAGTGAAGATTAGATTGCCAACGGGCGAGTGGCGTTTGACCACGCGAGGGGATGATGATCGGAGCAATAGCCGCAGACTTTATCACAACGACAACCAGGGCGGAGGAGGAAGTTATTGTTTGAACGGCATGTGCAGAAATCGGCTGGGATGGACAGTCCATTGCCCCGGGAAAGCCAACTATTGGCGAGTACCAGGCTTCAAACGTGGATAGCGCATATTTCGTTGCAGGCAGCCCTGCCCCGGCAGCAGTGCATCCGAATCGTTTATCTCGTTTACTTGGCTGCCACGGATCTGCGACGCTCCGAAAAGCCACACACGTGGCGCCATCGCATACCATATCTTCTGATTGGCTGACGAGGTCAAGTTATGCACAACATTTTATACGACTCCCTCGAGATCATCTTGCGGCTCAGGCTCTTCGCATCTTCCGCCCCGCAGTCGTCGTGTTTGGACCTCCTATCCTTCAATCATCGCCGTCCCAGAACGTGGCCTCCCCATATTAGTGAGATGTGTTGTTTTCGTAAGCATCAACGGAACCGGACACGGACATGTTTCAGCAAACATTGCACCCGTCCAGCCCTACACAGGTTGACTCAGCCTCCATTCGGAAGCGGATGTTCTCATCTCTCCTATGTTGCATACCATCCATGAATAGTGATGTCTCTCCCTGCGGACGCTGGCATCCTTGGTCTCACTCAGGAGTTTTCCTCTGTGGAATTGAAGTGGAACGAGCGTAAGTGGCGCTCTACAAGAACAGCCCCTACCTCCTGTATGCTTTGCTAGCCTCGCCTTGTGCCTCCTGCGTCTATAAGAATGGTTCGATTTCTTCTGATTCTAGCATAAATGGTTTGAGTCTCACATAGAGTGCTCCATCTCAGCACCGGGTAAGTAATCACTCCGCCAGATCCACAGTGCAGGCATCAAACGATTTGTATCTGTATGTCACATCCCCAGCTGAGCATCAGCCACAATAATGAAATTCCTCTCCGGGTGCGTATCGATTGTCTCCCGAATTGTTCAAGCAGAAAAACGTTCCAGACCCGACCGGAACGACCCCCCTTCGCTTGTGCAAGAGTGCGCTTTCGCATTATCGTACACTTTAGCTCCTTGGTAAAGCGCTCATTTCCGTGCGATGATTCACCATGCGCCATCCGACAACAGCTGCATTGGTTCAGCTGGGCATGACGCCACATGTCGCCGCGCAATTATCCCTCCTATGCATGTCTCGCTTACTCCCGGACGCTGGGTACGAATGCGAACCGTTATTCGGACTCGTATGCTGACGGGTGTCGAGAAACTTTCGTTACTTTGTACTGTGTGTAACTCTGCAGGTACATCTGTACTTCTACAGTACTTGTACTTTATTACAGCAGCAGCAGCAGCAGCACCGGCTCTCCAAGCGAATATTGCCGCTCTTTGTCTTGCCACACGCTCTGACACGAGGATCAGGTGTGCTGCTCTCCAGATGTTCGCCGTTTGCGATTTGAAACAAACACGCAATCCTCCAACCGGCACTCAGATTAGAAAACCACGTTGCTGCTCCTTCAACGTCTCGTCGCGACTCATCAATTCCAATCGTCTGGGTACCAAACTCTACCTTTAACTTTATGTGACGTTTTTTCGAGCTACGTCATGATCGCTGAATTATGTCGTTGCGACATTTTAGGAGCTCTCTCCAAGGGTGGCTTGACTTTAATACACGCCTAGGTACGCCTTACTTGTCGTCCTCCGTCAGTCTGGAGTCCCGTGACTTTGGCGACCTTGCGATTTCTGCAATATGCTGAAGCATCAACAACATAGCTTCCAGAAAATTACCGTGAGTATGTATTAAACTTCGCTCCGATGAATCACTGCAACGAGTCACTAGAAGCCCGACACACAGCGCGAACGCGACCAGAACCCTTGTTGTAACCACGTCAGCGAAGGAAGGAATAAGAGGGTCCACATCAGGATATAATTGCTGCCGAGCAGCACCCCGTAAACATATGCGAACAGTATATTTGCAACGGTTTCCTGGACACAGAACAAACAGAAAAGCGTCGATCACTGGACTCGATAATACAACGAGGTTTCCGATCTTATGGGAAGCCCATCATTATGGCCCTCCAGTGCTCATCGCGTGTGTTCCCACTTGTGCCGCCCGAGGCCACAAGCGATCACTTTAAGACCGATTGACGCGTCACGAACGCGTTTGAGCATGGAGGCATTCTCTCGGTACAATGGACCGCCATGCTTGTTGGACTCATCGAAGAACTCACCCACCTTTTCGTGGAGTCCAAACTTGTTGTCGCATTCTGCCACGGCGGTTCCTCACCCTGTCTCCCGCTCCTCGCTCTGTTTTTCTTGTCGACTCCGTCATTCTGTAACCACTGTCTTATGAAGGCACATGCTCTGGACCGAGCCCACCAGGAGCTGGGCACTGCAACTTTCAATCTTCCATGCGTGCTTTGGATCGCTCTACAGATGCTTCAAGACTTCTTCAGGCCAATCAACAGAAATAGAGTGATACCTGCTTTCGTCTCGAGAGTCGTTCTCTTGCGAAGGCGAAATCGGTTACCACGATGACCCAAGCGCAGAAGATGTACAGGCGTATGTGTATGGACAAGGCACAGAATGGGAAGAACAGGCATCTGATTGAGCCTAGGGGCTTTGAGTCTACGTGGGCGTGCTATCAGCGGGTTGAAGTCCATAGAGATTGTGCCCGCGGATCTGGATGCAAATTCCATCGAAATATCCGATGCAGGTGCACCGAGTGATTCCAAGTTCGAGTCGCTTCACAAAGCGACACACGACCTTGTGCACAATTCTTTGATCTTTGCAGGTCCAGGATCACGGTTTGTGTACATGGCTGGTAATAATCCTCACAATCATTTCAGTATGACAATTTGGGAAGGCAGACAATGTGTAATCCAAGATTGAATAAATCGTGTTTCTCTATGTGTACATAACAAACTGGGTGTACACAACATAGCTCCAGTCTTCACGAGCCGTCTCTCGGCGGCAAGTGTGGGTTTTTTTAGTTTATGGTCCGACAGTATTTGCATAAACGATAGCGAGATATATATTCATCTCGAACCATGATTGATCCAGCACAAAAGACGGCTGGGTCGATGGATACTGCTAAAGAGCTCTATTGAGAGAGCTGTACGTGAATTCATGCGCGGCGACTGTAGATACGGATGGAGGATATTTAAATTAATCGATGATGAATCGATCGTTGCATTTATGTTTGTGCCAGACTCCTCCAAGCTACGTCATGATCGCTGAATCATGACTGAAGATCAGTGCTGGTGTCGCTGTAACTTTTTGTGAGGCTCATTTCTCGGCTCCTTCCAATTGCAAGGGTGGCTTGACTTTCTTGACACACGTCTTACTCGTCGATCTTTAATCCCGTGATATTGCATACTTTCCTGGCCTGCGTATACATCCATACAGCATCGCGCCGCAACAATGTCATCACGCGCTCTCCGCAAAGCCCAGCGCGAGCGCGAGGAGCAGGAACAGCTGCAGAAGCTCCAGCAGCAGGAAGAAGAAGAGTCAGAGGAGGAATATGTGCCTGTGCCCGCGAAGAAAAGCGCATTTGCGATGCTGGGCGAAGAGGAGGATAACGACGATGAAGACGACGAGGACAACCAGGACGAGGGCGGGGTTGCTGTCGACGAGGGGTCCGTGGTAGAAGCAGCGCCTGTAAAGGCACCCTCTAAGAAGAAGAAGAAGAAAAAGGCCAAGGGCAAGAGCGGAGGAGGCACACCTGGCACACCTGCTCAGCAGGGCTCTACACAGAAAGATGATGCTATGGACGAGATTGATGCTGCGCTCAAACAGCTCTCTGCTTCCGGCAAGTCTGCGGGAAACACCACTGCCGGATCGAATGATGCTGTCAACGAGAGTTCGAAGCTCCTCGCTATCGACACGCACCACTTGCACGCGCAGAATGAAATGCGACGTCTGTTCGGGCGCGCTGCACTGGAAGGAGGCGACGATGATGAGCAAGGTGCGCAAGGCGGTGCAGGAGGCAACCGAAGGCAGCAGAGGAGAGGTCAGCAGGTTGGTCTAGCACAGGCGCTGAGAGGCCAACGAGGACAAGGCGGACGGACCGGCGGTCTTGGGTCGCTTGGTCTCAGGCGCAACATCTTCATTCAGGGCAAGGAAGAGTGGCCAGTTGCTACAGGAGGCGGTCTCGGTATGGAAGTGGTTGAGAAGAAGGCTGATGGAACCGTGGAATACCGCTACGTGCACAACCGTGCTTATCAAGACGTGCAGTCGCAGTTTGAAAGCTGTGTTGCGTCTATGGACCCCAACCGATTGGTCGTCTTGCTTCAGCACAACCCATACCACATCAGCACGCTGCTGCAGGTCTCTGAGATTGCAAAGCAGGAGAGTGATCATGCGACTTCAGGTGATCTGTTGGAGCGCGCGCTCTTCTCGCTCGGTAGAGCAGTACACAGCACTTTCGCGAAGAATCTGGCGGAAGGCAAGGCACGACTCGACTTCAACAGACCCGAGAACCGAGAGTTCTGGCTGGCGAGCTGGAAATATATGCAGAACCTTAGCATGCGTGCAACCTGGCGGACAGTCTACGAGTGGGCAAAGCTATTACTGTCTCTGGCCCCAGAGCAGGATCCATATGCGATCTGGCTTGTCCTTGACCAATATGCGATCCGCTCGCAGCAATCCTTGGACTACCTCAACATCAGCCGCAACGCCACATTCAAGACCGTTCACAGTGACCTGCCAAACGTTCAGCTCAGCCAGGGTCTTGCAGAATACCGAGCAGGAAACAAGAGCAAAGGCCAGCAGGCTCTTTTCACAGCCATCGGGCGCTTCCCATGGGTGGTTGCACGTTTGATGCAAGAGCTCAGCATTCAGCCTCCACCAGCAGTTTGGGGCAAGGAACCTCGTACTGACAGGGAGAAGCTCCATGCAGAGCTCTACGCAGTCCGCGCCAAAGACCTCTGGAATACTCCCGAGATCTGCGAATTCCTTGAAGAAATCGCCAGCGCTGTGCCTCCTGAGATCCCTCCTGCTGCGCCGAACACAGAAGAAATCACCATGAATGAAGCTCGCCACGTCCTTCTCTCGGAAGTCCCTGCTCTGATCGCACACGTACCGCGCGAGTACACAGCACAACTAACTTCGACCGCCGACCCACTCCCTCCACCAACTTCAGTCGCCTCCTACGAAACAACACCACAGCCTCAAGTCAACTCAGCACCACGTGCCGTCAGCGCGTCCTCCGCCGCCGAGAACTTCCGTGAGCTGCAGGGTCTGTACGGCTTCTTCGCCAACCTCTTTCCCTGGTTCAATCCCACCGGTGCTCCGACCGACGGTGCTGCCGAAGCCCAGCAGCCCACCGAAGAAGAGATTGAGCGCCGCATCCAAGCCTCCGGCCTGAACGAAGAGACTATCGTGCAGAGGACGCAACGCATGATGGAGCTACAGGCCAGCTTGCTCGGGGAGGACGACGATGCGAGACGGCCAAATGCACCGGTCCAGGAGGAGCCTTTCCCTGAGCCGCCGCCTTACGCTGGACCGCAGACACCGCTTGCTCGTGCGCAGGCGGCGAGAGTGGCTGAGGCTGAGAGGGCTGAGGCTGAGAGGGCTGAGGCTGAGAGGGCTGAGGCTGAGAGGTTGAGGCAGGCACATGTTGAAGACGGTGATGATGAGTGAGATGACGCTACTTGATCGCTTACGTGTCGAGTAAGGTAGTGCTTTGGCTGGCTGATGGTAGATGATGACGATGGTCTGAATTATGAATGAAAGAATGCATCTGGTGTATACACGAAACGTCACCGATGTTCTCACGTTCTCCTTCTATGGTATACATGACCAAATAGTCACATACATTATATCCACATATTACATGTAACGGCATCAAGCTCGTAACCTCAACGTTCATGTTCATGTAATCCAGTTTTTCAATGCTGTCAACGTCAGGGCAATCATGAGGGTTAGGGTTGGTGTTTGGCATTTTGTGTCATGGCCGATGTGTCAGGAGTCCAGAGCTATTTTTGGCCTTTTTGAGCCTTGTATTGTACTTGATACCATATCGAGACTCTATATTGATCATTCATGAGCCATATTTCGCGCGGTTGTTATGATTTAGATCGAAAACACCATCGTTGCTCGCTTGAAGCTGAATGTGTACAATGTAACGAGCGTTTTGGCCTGAAGCAGGTTGCTACTTTACACAGCAACCAGTGTTTTCTTTGGCGGCGGAACTGGATGTGCTCAATTACCAATGGGAAATCTAGGCTACAAGTATTACCTTGAAGACAAGGATATAATATCGTTCTATGTATATGTGCATGTACATCTAATGTTGCTTTCTGGTAGAGCCAATTTGTGCCAACGTCATATCTCCAACACCCTCCCCAGCGCAGATCACATGCATTGGAAACAACGCCCATGTCAATGTAAATGGCTAACCCACATCCTCCCCACCCGACACAAACACTCCTCTCCTCCCTCTAGCATGACCACGCCATACAAACATCACGCCTCCTCCGTGGTCCCCGCCCAACTCGCCTTCCTCGCAATCTACAACCCCACCCTTGGTCCTACAGACGAGACCTTCGCCGACCAGCTGGTCTTCTGGTACTCGCGCAAAGCAACAGAGGCGCGACGCGCAGACAAGGCCAACAATGACGCCGCCAGCGATGCGCGCAGGAAGGCCGCGGACAGGGAGGAGGAGAATGAGCGGCTGAGGCAGATCGGGCTGGCGCAGGGCATGATTGGCTTCGCGAAGACGTTCTCAGACGGCGAGCGCCCGGTCGATTCGATCGAGACGGACAAGTCGCGGATAGTGCTGCATGAGCTGGAGAATGGGTGGTGGATACTGGCATCGATCGATCTTACGCGACTGCCGGCTGCGACGACGCCGGTAGGCTCGAGCAAGAGCAAGGTTGACCCCAACGCGAAGCCTGTGTTGGAGTACTCTTCGCGCGAAGTGAGTCCTGCAGCCTTGCTCACGCAGCAGTTGGTACAGGCACACTGGATTTTCATGCTGCACCATGGGCCGACTCTGGACGAACTGTTTGTTAAGCTATCGCGGGAGAAGTTCTGCAGCACGCTGGAGCGATACTGGATGCGCTTTGCTCGTACTTGGGATGTGCTGCTACATGGAAATCCGGCGTCTGAGGTGTTCGGAGGTATCAAGCTTGCTGCCGGCGGTGAGCTTGGCGTTGGAGTTGGAGAGGAAGAATGGGGAAGCTCAGAAAGGGAGGTACTGGAAGACTTGACGAGAAGGACAGAAGGCTTGGTTGATGTCGTAGTTGCCAGGTTTGGTGAGTCTGCGGAGGAGAGCTCTATCAACGACTCAGAAGTACTTCCATGGCTTGGAAGCGGCAATGTACCTTCAGCTTCAGATGGAATAATCTTTGGCGGCCTTGACAAGGTGAATCGACATTCGGTGCGGAGCGTCTCGCTTTGGATGCAGCATATCTACTCATACGGAGACTACGCCTATGGCGTTCGAGACAACCCTCATCGAGAGCGACGGAAGAGACGAAAGCGCAACCCTCCCCCAATGCGTGGCACGTCTAGTCCATCAATCCAGTCTCGAACAACCACAGCAAAGGATCCGAAACAGAAGGTACAGCAACTGGAAGGAATTGCCAGACCAGAGTCACCATTGATCGACCCAGATCTTCTTCCAAGGGACCAACGACCTCAGATGTACGACCGGGTAGCTTCGCATGACCACGCAACTGGTCAAATGACACCACAGAGTGCGAGTCATCCTGAAATACCTCCGCCAATTGTCTCAGCTGCTGAGCAGGCGCTCAACAAAGCGACAAAAGAGGCGGATAAGAAGTCCTCTGAAGCACCACCATTGGAAACAGAAGACGGAACTACAATGGGTATACCGGACCAATATATGAAGTACATGACATTCGGCCTGAGTTCTCTAGCAAAATCATATAACAAAAAGCCAGCAGAAACCACAAAGACAACATCAGAGAGTCTAAGGAAGCCGAAATCAACCGGAAGCAACGGGAAACTGAGCACGTCGAAGCGGAGCGAAGAACAAAGTGACAACGAACCTGAACTGTCGCACGCCGATCCAATCCCGGATGGTGAAGAGCTCCGCGCCAAAATTGCGCGGCAGATACACGACGAAAACCAAGGCCATTTCGTGGTTGGACTGAAAGGAGATCTTTCTTTGGATTCACCCGGAAACTCCGATGAAGACGCAATGACCGAAGGCAGCTTTGGTGAAGAGTCAGGCGGCAGCCGCATTCTGCTTCGCACGCTGCAAGTCGAGCTCACTCCCAAAGTACAAAATTACACCGACAAAGTGAACGAAGATCTAGAACGAGGTGACAATGCCAGTAACAAGACCGGCCACTTACTGCCGGAGAACCCCGTCACGAAAGATTTCCGTCGTCTACGGGTCCTCATTTATGTCCACCGCCCATTCATGTTTGCTTTCCTCTTCGAGCAACGGACCTCGTCTCTCAGCTACTCCAGCCTCTACAAATCGCTGCACACCACTCTCTCACCGATACACAAACGCCTCCTCTCCTCCACCAGTCCCGAGACCGTCGCCCAGCGTATCGATCTTTCACACCGCCAGCATCAAGTACAGCCATCCACCACAAACAACGACACGACCTCATCTTCGAACAACGAAATCTTCTCCCTGATCTACGATCCAGCCACCCTTTCCCTACACTCCAGCATCCCAAACATCCCTCCTCCCGGTGGCTACAAACCCTGGGCGCGCATCGACGCCCTCAACGTGCACGCCACCCTCCTTGCCAGCCTATCCGCCACCAGCGGCGTCAAAGGCGAAACCGCCCTCGAGCGCACGAGTAAGACCGCGCGCGGCTGGTGGGTCGTCTGGCTGCGCATGCCGCCTTCAGTCGCTCTGGACGACGCACGGCCTGGTCCTGGCGGCTCAGGGTCTGAGGTGGGCGGCGACGATACTGTGGAAAGCAGCGGCCGTGGTCTCGATTCCCAGGGCGGCGCGATCAGTACCTTGGGCATATCGAGCTCGTTCACGCCTGCCAAAACGGCGGAGGACACGCATCGGGTCGCTTTCCTTGTGCGCAAAGCTGGAGAGAATAGGTCCGGTTCTGGGGCTGTCGCTTCGGGTGCTGGACAGGGCAAGAGCAGGCTGGGGAGCGCGATGTGGAGCTCGCTAGGTATGAGGGCTGTAAGTGGAGGAGGAGGAGGAGGAGGTGGTGGTGGTGGTGGTGGCTCGGAAGGAGAGAGCACTACTGCTTTGGGTGGCGGAGGGTTTGGAATTGATGCGAGGAGGTACGTCGAGGGGCTTTTGAGTCTGAATCGGTAGATATCAATCATACGCAGTCATGCCTTAAGACACATCTTTAGGTGTCTGTTGCTATGCATCCACTTGCGAAAGGAAACCATGTAGACCAACCTCAACATTACAAACTCCTTCTCTTAAACAGTTTCGCGTGGCGCACTCAAACCTATTGTAAAGCCCACTACAGTCTTCAAAAAGAAATCTGCTCGTTCAACGCATCAACGGCCCCGGCTGAATATTTGACATGAGCGTGGGCCCTGTCCCAGACACTTCTGCCATGAATTATCTGTGTCTTCGAAGCGTGAGAAAAGATACTACAATTCAACATACGATATCAAATGTAATGTATCAATTTCCTTCTACGAATCGCAATATGAGCGAGCAGAGGATTGCTATATAGTAGTACAGGCTTTGGTCGCTGCTGGCTGAGAGACGACCGCAAAAGCCTTCGAGGAACGCCAAAACTCCGACGCTGTGCTTTCAAAACCCCTAATGAACTAACAAACCAAGTAAGTCAGGAAGGCTTTTTATTTTCTCAAAGCTTGGCCTTCACGCCCTGGACACCATTTGCTCCGCCGTTGGCTGCAGTGGCCGAAGCTTCCTTGTTGAGCTCTACGCTGCCAGAGTTCTCGCCGTTGCCGAAGAAGATGACCTGGACAGTGAGGTCGTCTCTGTAGCGGCGGCTGTAAGGCGAAGGAAGAGTGAGCAGGGCAGAGATCATGTCCTTGTCTTTTCCGCCAAGTGCGTTACGGACAAGGTGAGTTGCGGCGTTGGCGTCCTCAACGACGAAGCGTTCATCCTTGCCAGACTCAACACCCCATTGCTGTTGTCTGATGGGTGCGCGCTGTCCACCATTTGCACCTGCATCGTGGTGGTCCACAGGAAGCGAAGCCTTCTGTGAAGAGAACCACGACTGCAGCCAGCCACCGGCAGATGCAGACTTGCTAGTAGATGCCTGCTTCTCGAGCCATTGGCCAACAAGACCCACGACCTCTTCGTTGGAAAGCATCTCCCAGAGACCATCTGTGGCCAGAACGACAAAGTCGCCTTTTGTTGGGTCAACCTTGGTTGTTGTGACAACAGGCTCTGCCGTGACGTATGGTGGTGTCTTGAGATGCTTGGAGGGCGTGCGACCAAAGAATGACTTCTTCATCTTGTCCTGAGTCTCCTTGGTCCACTTGTACACAGCGTCACCAAAGACACGACTGGGCTCGAGACCTCCAAGGATACGTCCGTTAGCAGTGACATAAGGCTCGTTCGGGTGTTCAGCGCGAAGACGTGCGTCTTCAGAGGGGGTGCCACCGGTTTGATCCTCAGAAAGCGCAGTCGCAGTCCACTTGCCACTTGCTCCCCTACGTCCGAGAACAGCACGGCTATCACCAGTGCAAGCCACACGGAGTTCCTTGGAGCGGCTGTCGTAAAAATTGAGGAGAGCGCAAGAGCCAGAAAGAGCAGGAGCCAGAAGTTCAGCGGCAACACGCTTGGACTGTTGCTTGAGAACCTTTTGCACAGAGTCGTTGACGATTTCGTGATCCAGTTTGACGAAGCCGTTCTTGATCGCAGCATCCACGGAGTCGGCAGTAGGATAAGTCAATTGCGGGTCCTGGAGAGCTGCCTTGTATGTCTTGTTCAGTTCACGAGCGACGTAAGACACGAGGGTCTCGCGGAGTTTGGCAGAGGTGGTCCACCCGGCGTGGCCGTCGAAGACGCCCCAGAACATCCAGTCAGAGCTAGTCTTGCCAGGTTCGGCAGCAGCGGTCGAGTCCGGAACCTCTACGATCTTCTCAACATGGTCATCCTCGATAGGGTCGTTGCTGGGAATCTGAACCACATCATATCGCACCACGCCCTCGCCCCTGTTGACCAGATAGCTCTCCTCATTTGTCCTCAACTTTGCGTCTGCTTGCTCGGGAGTCAGCATCTCCAGAACTTTACGGCCCGAGTGATCTGTCTCCTTGCTGATGGGCACGTCTGCCGGGATCTGGGCTGTGAAGAGTTGACCTTGTTCAACGATGAGTGCTTTGCGAACCGCCTCGGGGACCTGGCTTGAAGAAAGGCCGTCTACGGGAGAGGTCGAGGATGCTGCGTATGCGACAGAAGGTGTGTTCGAGTACGCTCTGGCCTGGCTCCCTGCGAGACTGGTTGCCGATGGCGCGGCGTCCGTTTGTCCAACGCCGTTCTGGTATGCGTAGTAGATAGCGCCAGCGCCTACGCCGAGGGCAAGAGGTCCCGAGAGGCGGCGGAACTGCATGGACGAGTGAAGCGGACGGAGGTTGCGGGAGGCTATAGAGCGCTGGAAGGAGACATTGTTGGCTCCGCTGATGCGGAGAGTCTTGAGGGCCTTGCGCGGAGTCGGTCGGCGGAATGTGCGCAAGTTTTGCACTATGGCGCGACGCATAGCGGTCTAGAGGGTGCGCACGCAGCGGCGGAGCATGGAGGGGATGTAAGTGACGGCGGAGGATATAGCGGCGGTGGTGGTGGAGAGGGCGGTGGTGAGCGACGACTACACTCCTACTGTGATTGACGATGCCGAACCAAACGCGCGCCCGCCTGCACTTCCCATCACACGCTCACGCGGAGGTCAGACGTCTGCTGGCCCGATAAGCACTAGCTCTCCCGGTCCCGCGCTCGCCCCGAGCTTGGCACGGTCGATCCCGCCGCCCGCACACGCCGCTCGCCCTCCCAATTTTGTGTGCAGGTCGAATTTTCGCAGCTTCAGTTTGGACGCCAGCGACTACCGATACTCGACAAATCGATATACCGTCAATACCGTCGCCATGCCTAATGCCACCAAGTCCAACAAGCCCGCCGGCAAGGTCGGCCGCAGCGCCATCGAGGACGTTGTCGCCCGCGAATACACCATCCACATGCACAAGAGGGTACGTTCAGTTTGATGAAGTCCACGGATGGCTGTGATGCGCAACCACACTCTGCTGTGCGCGCGCTCAAGCATCGGACGGAAGACTGAAGACAAGAGTTGAATCTAATTAGAATCTCGCGATAACAGGTGCACGGTGTTTCCTTCAAGAAGCGCGCCCCTCGCGCCATCAAGGAGATCCGCGCTTTCGCTGAGAAGGCCATGGTAAGTGAACAAAATCCCGTTGCTGATTGACTTGCTTCAGTGGCAGTAATATTCCCAATCCCGTTCACACCAGCTAACATTCTACGCCAGGGAACCTCCGACGTCCGCCTCGACCCCCAGTTGAACAAGAAGGTCTGGGAGTGCGGCATCAAGGGTGTGCCTTACCGCCTCCGCGTCCGCATCTCCCGTAAGCGTAACGACGAGGAGGACGCCAAGGAGAAGCTTTACTCCTACGTCCAGGCCGTCAACGTCGCCAACCCCAAGGGCCTCCAGACCGCCGTTGTCGAGGACAACTAGATTGTTGGATGAGGGCATGACGGCGTTTTAGGCGCTAGTCACGGTGGAACATCGTTTGCCATGAAGGAGGAAAGGCTTGCGGCGTCTCGATGCGACCGTGCAGAAACTCGCGGCGCAGATGAGACGGACGTGCGGCGTTCAATGGAGCTATAATCTGCTCAAATGGTCATATACCCGAATGCAATCGTCGACCACCATTGCGACGAGCTCATGTTTTTTGTTATTCGATGTGCTGAGCTCCGCATCATTCACTTTTCAATTGTGTTCGGTGTAAACTTCTGGTGTCTACCAAAATCTGCTTTTACTTGCTATCTAGAGCGCCCCATTAGAGCTCATCACCAAGCCATTGAGTGACGCGATACTATAGTAAGATGAATATGTTCTTCTGCGATGCTGCCATTGAGCCTTTTCACCGTTACGCCACTCATCCCTTCGAGAGGCGTGCTTGCAAATATTAAATGGCCATGCCTTACATGATAAAGTGCACACGTGACCCCGCGCCTCTTCCAAACGCGCTTTCTCGCCGTTCAACTCGCCCACCCCTGCACTCACCCATGAGACCACTCAAAGTATTAACCACGTTGCTCGCCAAAACACATCGCCAGACAGGATCGATAACGCAAATATCGAAAATGTCTCAAGTTTCCCTGAAGCGTTCGACAACAGCAGACCGCGACATCTCACCACCACCAGCCAAGCGCAAAGTCACCACGACAACAACCAGCAAGGCCGCGGCCAACTTTTTCAAACCCGCTTCCCAAAAGACCAAAGAGCCAGAGGCGGTCAAGTTCGAAATCCTCGAGGAAACAGTCCTCAAAGCACAGCATGGAGATCCTTCGGGCGTCGTTGCAGCTTACCCCAAACCCTTAAGGATCGCGGCGTTTGATCTCGACGACACGATCATTACCACGGCCTCTGGCAACCGCTTTGCTAAGGATGCAAGTGATTGGAAATGGTGGCATGCATCTGTGCCTGCGAAGTTAAAGCAATTGCACAGCGAAGGACATGCGATCGTGTTCATCAGCAACCAAGCTGCTGTGAGCTTACGGTCTGATACTAAAACGCCGAACGGAATGAAGAGCCTCAACAATTGGAAAGCAAAAGTCACGAATGTGCTCACGACGCTGGATCTTCCCATCACCGTCTTCGCGGCAACGGGGCATGACCGCTTTCGCAAACCGAGAACGGGCATGTGGGAGAAGCTGCTCGAAGGGTATGGGTTGGTTGAGGAAGGAGGGGTTGACTTGACCGGCAGCGTTTTCGTTGGCGACGCTGCAGGTCGAGCTGGCGATTTATCCAGAAAGGTCAAGAAGGATCATTCATGCTCGGACAGGGATCTTGCAGCTAACGTTGGGATCGCGTTCCATACGCCTGAGGAGTTCTTCCTCGGCGACGAGCCCAAGCCATATGAGCGTTTGCTCAATCCGAGCGACTACCTCGACGTTGAGCTTACCACAGATACTGAGGTCTCGCCTCTGGTCTTCACGAAAAAGAACGATGTGGAGATCGTGCTGTTCTGCGGGAGCCCCGGCGCAGGGAAAAGCACGTTCTACTGGACGTCGATGGCGCCGCTGGGCTACGAGCGCGTCAATCAGGACCTGTTGAAGACGAGAGACAAATGCATCAAAGTGGCGACGCAGCATGTTGAGGACAAGCAAGCCGTAGCGGTCGACAACACCAACGCGGACAAGGAGACGCGGGCGATATGGGTCAAGCTGGCAGCGAAGCTCAACGTGCCAATTCGTCTTGTGCATTTCACCGCGCCACCGAAACTCTGCGAGCACAATGACACCGTCAGAGCGTTGACAGGCGACCTGGTAAGTTGCAGTAGCTCGTGCTAGAACGTGCAATCAATGTGCCCTGCATACAAGAGGACTCCATAACTGACTTGCAGCGGCAGATGAATCCCGAGTCCAGAACCATTTTGCCCAAAATGGCATTCACGGGCTTCGCCTCCCGATATCGCGAGCCCACTGTGGACGAAGGATTCGACGATATCACGAAAGTGAACTTCAAGGTACGTCTTGTCATGTCTTACTGGCGTTGCGTTGGGATGTGGCACACATTGAACCCCGCTCCGCGACTTGCAGCAGCAGTATGGGGCTCTCAACTGACATGTATCGATAGTTCGATGGGACCGAAGCGCAGAAGACCCAATGGCGCAAGTTCTGGGTATCGTGAGCAGTCACAGTACGCGCGAAAGAAAACGGAAACAAAGCTGGGTAGTGAGTTCCCGCGAGTGCATGCAGAACAACTGGCACGTCAGCTTAACATGCCGGCTCGCTTACCTTGCTTACGACAAGAATCACGAACCAAGGCAGGCGAGGCGAGGCTGAGATGGTCGGTCGTCTTCGCTTGACATGTGCCAAGCAGCATCACCAACGCCCATCCTCAACACGCACGTGGAGTTCCCCACGGCCGTTTCCATCCGGCAGGCCGGCCTGAGGCAAGCGAGCACGCGATGGAAGACTGCCACGACTCGCGGGCACCGCTTTTGGAAGGACAGTAGTAGCGCACAGGTCTGGCGGCCGGCGGGCGGGCAAAGAGTTGCAAGCACAGACGCCCGTCGATCCAATATCCAGTGCTTTAGTCTGTATGCGAACGTGTCGAGAATAGAAATTTCCGCGCTGTCAAAGCGCTATACACGCATTTAGAGAAACTTGGAAGCGGAGCGGGGAGGGCAGGCTGCCAATTGGCACTGTGGACACGGCAGGAAAGATGCAGCTGTCCTCTCGGACCCGGATCCGGGTTGGTGTTTTTCTTTACTGCTGTGACTCGACCGGGGGGACAAGCGGTTTTCACTTTCGAGGCACAATTCCCGGTCAGCGGTTGTTTTGGTGGCTTGCATCTTGCATGTGATTGTTTTACTGTGCTGCTTTGCAATTTTTTTTTTTTTTACCGCTTTCTTGCGCGCGGTCCATGCCACTGATAATTTTTTTTTTCTGTGGCAAGTTCCAGGTTTGCTGTCACTGTTGCTCTGCCAATAGAAAGTTTGCCGCCTCGCTTTTTCCTCGGTTGGCCAAAGCAGAGAGCGAAGACCATGGAAAATCGCATTTTTTGGACAGAATTTTGACGAGCGAGATCGCCGAACTTGCAACGAAAAGGCAGTGCTTGCGAACGATGTCATAGTCGCGATCATGTGTCAGAACATTCTTCCAAATGACTTCACTGTCGATCGAGAAGACTGATCGATCGTTAATCCAATATTCTGCAAGTGTACAAAGATACATTCTGGCACTGGAAACGATATCCCAGCCACCTGCATTTGTGTGCCGGCGTCGTTTGCTGTCCAGTAGGAGGGCTACAAGCTCAAGACTTGTCGCTGCAGGTCGGCCGTTTGTTTGTTCCTGCAGCGCAAACGATAAACGACAGCTGTTGAAACCGTGTGGCTTATTCCTCCCGCCGAACTCGTGAACGACTACCATTGAACATGACAAGCCTGTACTCTGGAGGCAAGGTACTGTGCACTCGGTAAAGAAGCTTTCGCGGGAGGCCTGAGAGCACTCTACACGTCCACACGTCAACATGGCGGTTCCCGCACTTTACAGAGGTAAAGCAGACGCGCGTCTGGGGCGAAGCGAGTGAAAGCAAACACTACTAAACAAACTACCGCCGCGGTCTGTTGTGAGCTTTTCTCTTCTAGGAGTTAGAACCGGTCGATGCGCCGGGGAATTATTGTTGCCCAGCGAGCCGCAAAGCCCCGCTCTGCCTTGGAACCTTTTGCTCCAACTCTCTTTTCGCGAGGCGGTCCAGACCTTCAAGCCTGTTCCCGGGGCCCGGTGTGGGCAGCATTCCGGTTGGGGATGTCACTGTTGTCAAAAGTTATGGCTGCGTTGCCCTGCAAATGGACGACATATTTCGGCCGGCCAGTATGTTGCAAGGTTTAGTAGATGCTTTTGGTAGATCAGCCACGTGCGAGAAAGTAGACGATGGACGATGGACGATGGAAATGTGGTTGCGCAGATTTAATGCTCCCAAGAGACTGGCATGGCGAGCTTGAATACGCGGGTCAGATGCTTTGTTTTTGGGACGACCGAGACACAAAGCTGCAGGCTTGCATAGAGTTTTTGGATTGGGTGGTGCGGCAGGACGGCTGTGATGTGGGTGGCACACTTGTTCAGTGACAACGACCGGATGAGCTTCCACGCAGCCCAGAGTTCTAAACGGCTCGGACCTGCAGCCCACGCGAACATACTGCCGGACTGCACTGTATGCCCGTAGCCAGGGAGCGGCCATTGGGCAAGGGAGTGTCGCAGAAGCTGGTTGGCGGTCACACAAGGCGCCTGTACAAACGGTCAGACGTGCGCTGTCACTTTTGAAAGAACAACCGCTTGTTTGACGGCGAAGCTCGCTGCTGCAAGAGCGTTGACAACCACACCACCGTGACGAGCGCCCGCGTGGCTCCAACCATCAGGGCTGCCGAAACGGCGGACATCCAAACAGGGAAGGTAGCAGCATCTTGCTCGTATGCTCACACTTTTGCCTCCGAGGCTCCAACATGGGCTTTTGCCGTCCTGCATCTGGTTTCCCAGCACTTTCGGCCGATGATCCTTCGGCTCTTGTGGGCCTGCAGCATTTCCATGATTGGCTCGAGGCATGCACAATGCAGTCATGTCTTTACTCCCAAAGAAATGGCCCCGAAGAGGACGGGCGCAGTCGGTGCTCTGGCCTCAGCCAGCGCGCAGCACCGCAGGCATTGTTTTGCAAATACTGCAAAAGTAGCGGTACATTGGCTACCATGAAACGCTGGAACCAGTACAGAGGAGAGTTACACGCGCCGCCGCACATCCCCAGACGACCGACTTCCTGGGAGCGCCTTGTGCACGGTGTGCCGATCGGACAGTCGAATAGGCTCGGTTGCCAGCGCCCAGGCTGCGGACATGTGACGATGATGGGCAGCAAGACGGCCCCCAGCCTGCTGCAGGCAATCTATCGGCATGTTCTGTCCCCGTTGCGCTGCGTGACTGGCCCAAGTTGGTGAACGACTGAGGCGCATCCCGATGACAGCGGTCATCGCTGTCTTCCTGCTAGTCGGGCCTAGCGCCAGGAACGCTGCTGCCGTTGGCCTTCTGCCGCAGGGCCACAGCGCGCTAGACGTCTCTCGCAGCTTTCGCAGGTCCACATATTCGTCGTGGCCGCCCACCGACTCGCGGATCGCAAACTATCAAACCGTCATTCCCGTCACTCCCAGAGGCCTTTCGGTGGGCTTTCCTACCAAACGCTACGGAGATATCAGCGATCCCTCTCTTGACCAAACGCTCTGCTTTCTGCCGGACAGCTGTTCCCCTCAACTGCCACGCGCATCGCTCCCGCGCTACAGTGTTCCAGATCGTTGGTTTCACCCGCGCACCTTTTTGCTGCCCACCTCGGCCAATCCCGCCAAACAATCTGTGTCTCGCGCGCACAACTTCGTGCCAGCTCACCACTGACTGCACCTCGGCCTGACGACTTCGTGGCACCTTGAAACTCCCCTCTCGAGAGCCACAGAAGCTACAAGCGAACGCGCGTGCATGTTCCGCAATTGTCCTTTGTTCTCGATGATGCCTGGTTTGTCACGCTGATTTCGACTGGAAGCGAGGGATACTCGGTTACAATATGAGCAGAATGCGCTCCTTGTCGATGCCAAAAATTGGCCTGTCGAGGAAGCCGGACGACGCGATGGCTGGTTCGCCGTACCAATTTGAATCGTCGCACTCACGCGAATCCTCTGGAGCTTCGACCTCATCAACGCCTCTTACTCCCACATTCTCCAACCGCAGCCATGGACTGTGGCAAAATTCGAACTCCTCTTTCGGAACGACGCCAGAGTCGCCAGTCAACTTGACCAAATCACCATTGCACGACTTGCCCGAAGATCCAGAAGAGAGAGAAGACAGCTCTTTCGATATAATCCGACAGCAACAGAATTCCGAGTACCAGGATGACGACGAACCTCTTTGCATATGTATGTTGTCTCTCCGTTCGCGTTCGATTTCTCGTGCTGACCCTAAGCTTCTAGGCGACACTCCCTTCTGCGTACACCAATCTGTACATGGTTCACGCTCCAGTGTCGTGTCACCTAATCCTGAGTGGTTGCCGGGTGATGATTTCGATATGTCAGCACAGCACTCTCTCAACATACCACCCCAAAAGGAGCGTAGCAGCGACTCGCTGGCGTCGCGTATGAGTCGCCGATTTCCGTCCATCTCAAAGCGATGGAAGGATCAGCCCGCAAAGCCTACATCCAAGCCATCTGTCAGGAGTGCACCTGCCTCTCGCGCACCATCTTTGCGCCTTAGTGGTGTGAAGCATGCATTTGGCACTCACAGTGAATCGCGCACGCCACCATTCACCCCTGTGGAGTCCGTCCATCGCGATCCAAGCTCTACTCGCACGTCGAGGATTCCTTCCGCACCCATCGACATCCAAGGGGTGGACGTTGAGGACCCGATCAGTCACCGGGATTATGCGTCCACACCTCTTCTTCCGCCCATGGTGGAATCCACCTTGGAGTCTCACCGTAGCCAGGTGCATTCGCCTCTCCAGTCGCCGACTATTGCCGAAGGAGATGGCACCTTCACGCCCAGATTGACACCGAACCTCGCCGGTATGCCCACGCCACCGCTGTCAACCAAGGCATCCATCGCTTCGTTCAGAAGATTTGGTCCAGAGCAGTGCGCCTCCACTTCAGACATCCCTACCATGCCACTTAGTGATGATAACGACCCGTGGGCGGCCAGACTTGGTCACGCAAACTTCCACATCACGCCTCAGCCTTACTTCCCCGATCACTGTGACACTGCATCTTGCAAACGTCTCCTCGACGATTGGGAGGCTGCACGCATGGACTACATGCGCCAGGCAACACCTATTAGCGAGCACTATGGTCCAACATCTCGCACCTTCAAGCTTGCTGAACGCAAGTGGGCAGAGATCGAAGCCGTGTGGCGAGCAAATCACGAGCTTGCCAATGCACAAGCTGGCGTTTCCTCGCGAAGCCCAGTGTACCAGTCGTTGGCCGAGGCGGCACCATTACCCAAGATGCCCTCGCTCAATGATGCTCAGCAATCTGCCAAATTCCCTAAGATCGACGACTCGGAGATCGTTGGCCCAATGGTCCAGTACGCCAGGATCCAGCGCCAGCCCTCCAGACGTCCGAGTTTCTTGCGGCTGTTCACTGACCCAGCGTCACTGCTCGGTCGGTCTGCATTCAGCGTGCGTCGATGAGCCTTTGCCGCCTCGATGCACTATTTTGTCTTTTCAGCATACAACATGTTATAACGATAATGATTTATGATCTCACGGCAAGCGCGTAGAGTCGCCAGTGCGAGCGCTCCGCCAGTTGCATTTCAGCAATTTTGTTTTGCTCATATGTGGAATGCTTCCCCCAAAGCCAACGAGGCGCTCCTCGGAGCACACCAAAAGGAAATCTAGGAAGGGAAGGGAAACTAAGGAGAAAAAGCGTCCAAAAAGTTCTTGAGACCATGGAAACAGGGAAAGGTGTAAAACGTACGCGTTTCGGGGGAGTTTTGGAGTTTCGCATCGTGCAGTTCGCGCATGCGACGTTTTTGGGACAGTTGGATGGAATTGGGATGGGATGAGCTCGTTGTATACCCTTTGAGAGCATGGCGCGATGGTAGCTTTTGGTACACGGTACCTGTACAGATAGCGGTAGCTTTACCAAAAGAGATGATGATACTGTCAAAACATGCCCCTTTTCTGTGGAAAAAACCTCCAGGTGTGTGTAGCCTTGCCTCGTTGCTTTTGGTTCAAGTGGAGTGTACGATGGCGGGCTGCGCGACGATGTGTACCACGGCTCTGCCGCCGTGTCGATGGAAGTATAGGCATCGTGCATGCACTTTAGGCGCATTTCCCTCGTGCGACTCTTGCTCAACAGATGCGAGGCAGCATGGTCCGAGTGGCGGTACACGCGATTTCAGTGATAGAAGAAAATTGACATTAATGTACTGCTGAGGGGGAGACGTGCGAGGTGACATGGTGTGCAGTGTGATATGAGGAATGCGTGAGTTTCAGTGTGAGCGCGAATGAAGAGTGCAGTGACGTTTGTTCAGTGTTGTGACAAATGGGGCAGGAACGAGGAGGCTCTTTCCTTGCATCAGCGCTTGGTGGTGAGGTGGTGTGTCAGGAAGCGTGTATTGTTTGCGTTATATCCCTGTACCTATATTAAATTCAGTGGTGCCTATCATAGTGCAATATGCTCCTATAAATTGGCGATAATGCTCAAATGTGTTCAATTGCTGTTGCAGACCTCTCGAGCTCATCTTATCTCTGCAGCATCGCAAGAATATAGGCATGAGATGTTTGGGAATGACGAAGAATTGAATAGGCTGACAGATCATTGGACACGTCCATCATGAACACAAAAGAGAAACTGAAGTTCTGAGAGGTATTCGCAAGAAACGCAGAGGATCGCTTGTTCACATTTCAGCATCTTACGCGGCGCCCGCTACGCCTGTAAGCCAGGCCGCTCGGAGCAATGTATCAAGAGCCCATGATAGAAACGCCGTCATCCATGCACTCTCATTCCTCTACGAACGGGGCTTCTCCTTCTTCTCCTTCCACAGAGCAGAGAGACCGACACCGGAAACCTTGACGACCTTGAAACGCACACCGGGAATATCACCCTTGGCCTTGCCCTTACGACCGAAGCCGGAGAGGAGGACCTCGTCGTTCTCGTCAACGAAGTTCAAGCAACCGTCATTGGGGACTGTGTTATAATGTTAGCAGGCCAGTTTTAGATGTGTCGAGGACTGGTGTAATTTCGTACCGAAAGCGGTGACCTTCTTGCCGTTCTTGATGAGCTGAACACGGACACACTTGCGAATGGCAGAGTTGGGCTGCTTGGCCTCAACACCGACCTTCTCAAGGACGATACCCTTGGCGTGGGAAGAACCCTTTGGTATTCGTTAGCCTCCATTCAATATTCCCAATCGCTTGTCCCTCATCGCCAATGCAAATCCTCCTTCCTTCCACTCTCTTGCTTCGCATTCAGGGTTCCAGGTGGTGGGTACGTACACCGAAGGGAGAAGACTTGAAGGCTGTGCCCAACAGTCTCTTCTTGTAGTGGAGATCGGCCCACTGGTTCTCACGACGGGTGTTGCGGAGCTTGCGCGCGGCCAAAAGACCTCTCGGTTGTCCCTTTCCCATGTTTGCTGCACGGAGGCGTTAGTATTGGAGTCCTTGAAGAATTCGTGCTGCGGTGGTGCGGTGGCGCGGAGTCGTGTGAAATCTCGGTTTGCTGGCGGAGGCGTGGGCGGTATTTCGGGTTCGTTCGAGAAGTCGCAGGGATCCGTAATGCGCGGGTGATGGTGATATAGGGAGACTCACCGGTATTGCGATATGTCGATGGGTCGTCGTGAGGGTCGATTCGTCGCTGTCACCACAAGAGCAACTCGTCAAAGCCCGTAGGAGGCTAGGAGCCACTTCAAATTCGCTGTTGCTTGGCGTTTTGTGTGCCTTGCTGGATCTGCTTCTCCCCGAAGAAATCCCGAGCATACCGATTCACTTGATTGCTGGCTCACTTGAACATGATCAATTAATCACGAGTTTATTCGTAAATATTGGTGAGAATTTGAGGTTTGTGGACGCATGCATTCATTTGTACACATTGTTTGATTGAGCAAAACAATATCATTAGGCCAAAGTTGAGCATATCACTGTTTTTCCATTGCCTGCGTCGATCAACCACAGCATCCTAATCAATGTCTTTTGGTATATTGACAGATTGGGTAAGTCTCCGAGATGCAAGAAAGACATGGAAGAAAACTAACGAAGAACGAAAGTGTTCGATTGCTATATGTGTTTTATTTCGCTTACAGCAAGAAGCGGTACTCGGGACTCTTATCACCCAGGTCCGCCTTGTCCTGCTCTGTCAAATTCAGATCGGTAGGCATCTTATCACGCTTCCGGTTCGTGCTAATACACGACCAACCGTACAGCACAGTCGAAATCATGGCCAAAATCGTGAAAGCTATGCAAATGCTGTAGCCCGTCTTGTACCCCGGTGCGTCTGAATGGAAGAACGCGAAGACAGCAATAATACCGCCAATGTTGCCGAAGCCGACTTGCCACGCTGAGCAGACGGATCTTCTCGCGTGGCTTCCAATGTTCATGTTGAACCAGCACACCATGAAAGGCATAGTGCTGTAACATCCCATGGCTGCCAAGAATAACGCAGCATATTGGACCTGGATGTTGTTATGGACCGAGATGAGAATCGCGAAAGCTGAGATAGCGATGCAGATGCCGAACATGATGAATCCGAAGCGGTGGCGACTCAGGTCGGAGAATGTTGCCATGATCATCGACCAGCCGAACGCTGCTGCCCATGGTGGGACGGAGTGCAGCTGCGTCTGGATGGGTGTGTAGCCGAATCCCCTGATGATGGTCGGGCTGAAGTAGGCATATGAGTATGCAGGGACGATGAGGCCAAAGTACATGACGCCAGCAATAATCACGCGGAATTCGCTGAGAATGCCGCCGACCTTCTTGAGAGTAACCTTGGACTCACGTCCTGCGTGACCTTGGTCGGCACGTAGACGAGCAGTGACAAATGCCTTCTCGTCCAGTTTCAACCATCTAGCCTCTTCAGGGAAATCTGATAGACAGAAGAACACTATCAAAGCCATGATGACAGTGAATGCTCCTTCAAGGATGAAGAGCTGATATTTGTGGTCAGCAACATATCATCTCAAGACGTTCGAGAATGAAACTCACCCAGCGCCAGTTCTGGTAACCTGCGACACCATCCATTTTACCGATACCAGCAGCGATCAATCCACCGAAGCCTCCAGCAAGAGTGGTGGATGAGAAGAAGAAGGAGAATCTCTTTTGAGCTTCCTGTCTCTTGTACCACATGCCGATAAGATAGAAGCAACCAGGGAACATGCCAGCCTCTGTGATAATTTTGTCAGCATTTTATCCTTGGAGCCACGTCCAGGCTACTCCCGCGCATGCCATGTGACAGGAATTCATCTAGGGCGAATATGACTTACCAAAGACACCTAAAAAAAATCGCGTAGCGAGGAGGCCAGAATAGCTCTTCACCAGGCCTTGCATGACCGTGACAAAGCCGAAAAAGACCATGTTTCCAGCGAGCCATGCATGGGGCGTGAATTTCTTCATCAATACGTTTGCTGGGATTTCGAATAGCACCTGAAAAAGTAAGTATCACTTATGGAATGGGAGCCGGCTGGCGTGTGGCGCAGATGAACATACATACTGGTGAAATGTTAGCGTATTTCTCATGACTGTGATCGCACGGAGACACTTACTGGGACGAAGAAAATCACGAGGGCGACATTGTATTGGACACCCTCAAGCCCGAGGTCTTCTGACAGACCAAACACATTGGCATTTGAAATGTTGACTCTGCGAATCGTCAGCATCATTTCGTCGCGTCTCCCATCTCCAGAACATACCTGTCCAAGAAAGCCAGCCAGTACAGAAGGACCAGGAAAGGAATCACGTGGAGATCGATGCGCGCGAGCAGCTTCCTCTCCGTCGTATGCGCCGGACATGGGACGCTGCTCGGATCTTCGTAGTCTGGATCGCCCGCGTAGGCTTCGTTCGCTCCCGGGTAGTTTTGTACGTATTGTACATCGGTGTCGGACGAGGCCGACCCCTTCTCACTCTTCCCGAGCCCCCAGCGCATCTTGTCTGTCCGCCGATGACGATGGCCCTAGCACTCTCAGTGTGGATGAACTTAGGACGAGAAGCGCGAGTCACGTCAGACTTGGACTTGGGCTTGAAGTTTGATGTTGTAAATGGATGCTTTAGCTCTTGGGTGTGAAAAAAAAAAGGATGACAATTACGAGATGATGATAATCGCAGAATATATGCTGACGCGATGTCACACGCTTGTGTGACACACATCCGATGCAACGGCGACCTTCCAACCAAGGACATACGGAGACCGGTTCTGTCTGGCTCATCTGGGAACCTGGTGGATCTTCCCCCGCAAAGAGGCGAGCGAAGGGTTCACCTGGCGGCTTTTTGGGTTGGGGGAAGCCTCGGCGCAGAGCGATCTCGGCGATAGGGACCCGAAGCTGGTGAGGAAGGTTTGTTATGTCGCTAAATGAATAATTAGGTGAGGTGGCCAGGGACAGACGAGGCAGACCAGAACTGCTCGGCTTCGTTACAAGCTCCAGGCTTTTACACCAACGTTGAAGACCCTTCGAGCAAGACCTTGAGGTATGTCGAAGGAGTATACAATTTTGATACGATGTTGAGGGTGCGCAACATTGCCTAGCATTTGACCGCACAAGAGCCTTCGAACAGTAGACACTGGGAGGTAGGATTGTATGGCCGCGATATACTTACATGTACATGGCATTGTTTGTGCATCTTCTATCCTCGGCCTCAAACCATATGGACTGGACTTTCGTCTCTCATCTGCGTGCAAGCGCTTCATGATTAGCCGCTGTGGCGTTTGTCATTCGCCATATTCGCTCCAGCACACACGACACGGCTGAGATGCAAGCCCCAGCAGACACTTGCGGTGAGGGCGGGGCGCCGCAGAGCAAGGCTGAAGCTATCATGCAGGCGGCCTCGCTGAACGACCTCCCTGAGCTATCTCCTGCGTGCAATTCATTTACGCTACTGTCACTCAAGGCAGACTTCTCAGTTACACAAATCGCGACCCGGAGCGGCCGATACAAAGTTCTACGTATCGCTGTATGAGACCGACAGGCAGTGAATGCAATGTCAGGGCAACAGCTCAACCTCCTCTGCTTTGACGGAGGAGGTGTGAGAGGCTTGTCGTCCCTCTACGTCTTGCAAAGACTGATGCTAGCCAAAGACCCGCAGAACCCGCCCAAGCCATGCGAGTATTTCGACATGATTGGAGGGACAAGTACTGGAGGGTGAGTGAGAGGTTGAAGGCGCGCGTGAGGTTCAATGTTGACCTCATCTTAGCCTCATCGCGATCATGCTCGGCCGATTGCGCATGTCTGTCGAGGAGTGCATACCTGCATACGTTGAATTGTCTTTGAGGGTGTTCCAGAAAAGGCACATCATGCCTGTCACAGTAAACGGCAAGGTCAAAGCCAGATACAGCAGCAAGGAACTGCAGTGCGCCATAGAAGACGTTGTGGCGGCCCGGAATCTGGACAAAGACACGTTACTGAAAGACACCAGTCCACAGCCTTGCAAAGTGTTTGTCCTGATTTCCTAAACGAGAGCGGCGCTAATAGCTCACAGCTTTGTATGTGCTACCAGCAAAGGTGTCTCGATTCCTTTCCTCTTGCGAAGTTACCCACCCACCCGCGAATCGCCAGACCTCTACCACACGACTAAGATCTGGGAAGCTGGTAGAGCGACTTCCGCCGTATCTTCATTCTTCAGACCAATCGCGATCGGGTCCCTTGGTCAAGAGTTCCTCGATGGCGGAAATTGGGCGAACAATCCCGTTCGACAATTATGGAACGAGGCGGCAGACACATATTGCGGTGGCTCCAGTCGCAAACTTTCCGGAGAACCTCCGCACCATTGTATCCATTGGCACCGGCATCCCAGATATGACTGACTTCGGAGATGACATGCTCGCCATCGGCAGAACGGTCCTTGACATCGCCACGGAGACGCAAACAACGGCAAACGAGTTCCACCGAACTAATTCGGATCTTGACGACGAGGGCAAATACTATCGCTTCAACGTCGCCAGAGGGCTTGCTTCAATCGGCTTAGAAGAGGCCAGTGAGTCCAAACGGATCAAGGAGCTGACCGACGTTTATTTGACCGAGCAGAGCACATACAGCTCTATAAGGAAGTGCGCGAAGACCCTGGGAGACTCTATCATCTCTGTAACTTCCGCTAGCTCGCAAAGTATGTTTGTGTAGCGTCCAAAAGCATGACTTTGAGGACACCACACTTCGAATACACGCAAATGTGACAATCATCCCCCAAGATCGACTGCATTACACATTTGAGCGAAGCCCATGACATTAGCTGACTGATATGCGGTAGCACAGGCGCTGATCAGGTTTCCACGTGAAGAAGATGACGGCCTCCATGCCTGGCTGAAGCAGTCTCGGTGGTCATTACGCAGGCTAGACCGTTGTATGAACAATAACTCTGCTAGCGCATTTTGTCAAATGCTGACAACGACCTCTACATAGCCCGGGTTGACTATGGAATCTTTGAGCGGATATCGAGATACGACCCCAAGCAAGAACATGGTATACTTACTCGTCGAAAATGCAAGAATACCACAGAGTGGATTATTTTTAATGATTCATTCAAGACGCTACTACGTGTTGAAGGCCCAATATCGCCTTTGTGGATTTCCGGTAAAGGTAAAACGTAATTACTTTTGGGCAAACACCCAGAACTAACAATTTCTTTTCTGACAGTCGGCTCAGGGAAGAGTGTTTTGATGTAAGAACTTCTGATCGAATCGGATGAGCCCATGTTGAACATTACAGGACAACCGTCATCGACCAATGTATTCGCTGTTTCCCTTCGGACAAGCAATGCGTTGTGTTGTTCTACTTCTACCAAGCCACAGACACAACAGCGAAGGCTTTCTTCGCGAGCCTGCTCAAACAGTTGCTTGCTTCATTCATCGAGATGAAAATCCCTTGCCCGGCAGCTGTGCGAGACGAGATTGACCGTGCTTTTGCACTCGAAAGTTCTCAGCCGGATGTCGGAGGGCTTGTTGCCAATATTTTAGTGCCACTAATATCGAAAACCAAGGAAGCCGTAATTATTCTGGATGGCCCGGATATATGCGAGCCAAGAGAACAGCGCGAAATCTGGACGCAGCTCCAGTTCATCACGGAGTCCAGCAACTCAGAGTCCAGAGTCCGCATTGCCGTTGCCTCACAGGATCAATCGAATGTCAGTGCATACCTGTCAAACACCGCTCGACTCCGCATGGATATTGGCTCCAACGAGGATGACGTTGAGAAACTCATTAATCACCACATCGCTTCTCGCTCAGGCAAGGGTCAGCTTTTGAACGACGGTATGTTACGGGTAAGTGTGAAAGAATTTCTCAGTAAGAACGCCAACGGGATGTAAGACCTTCGCTCTCCACCCTCGGCCTTGTCATTCGCTCATTCCAGAACAGGTTCATGTGGACCAATCTTGTCCTTGACATCATCCTCAACTATTGTCGCACTCCTAAAGAAGTGGAGGATGCGATCTTGACGCTGCCCACCAACCTTGAGAAGCTGTACTTGGCTTGTCTGGAGAGAAAGCGAGACACAAAGCCTCTTTGCGATCCAAGAATCATCATGGTCGTCTGCGCTGTACCGAGACCGCTTCGGGAACATGCTCTGCGTCAGCTACTTGCCCTGGACACGAGCAAGGGAGATTGCTCACCAGACAACATGCTATCTTCTGATGCGCTCATACAACATGGCGTCGGCCTGATAACACTGGACAAGAACGAGCAGTTAGTGCTTCCTGCGCACGACTCTGTTCGACAATTCATCTTCTCCGAAGCCTCCCGCGCTGCTATCTAGCGATTGATGAGATTCCAAACATTCTCAGCTTGTGCGTTTTCAATGCCAGTCCCAGACTCTATCGTCAAGGATGATGAGGCCCAATCAAGCACGTGGGAAGTAGAAGCAAGAACACATATAGGCCGAGCATGCCTTATACGCATGAAGCAAAGAGTATCGCGATCCATGGAATTTTCAGCTTCTCAGCCACAAGTGGCTATACCGGCCCCAATGACGAGCATGCCATCTTTGGTGCACAAGCTTTCCAAAGCAAGACATTCTAGAGCATTGTTGCCGCGCTCACTAGAAATGGTGTCAGTGCCCGCGAATGTTCTATATCCGATGCACAAACCGCCGGCACAACGAGGTGATTTCTTGGAGTACGCAAGGAACTACTGGCTGGACTGCAATCAGCACCTATCACTGGAATCCGAGACTGGGAAGTTGTTCTCTCAGGTGGCAATGAATTGTAACAAGAGCGGTGGCACGCCCTGGTCGGACCCAACGTTCACCTCCAGTGTGATGAATCCCGCCGATGCGATTGGACTGTTTGGCAACATTAGCGTGGCAGCTGAACACCAGCTGGAAAGAATGTTCGCTTACAGCGTGGCGAATGGTCACCTGCCATTACTGAAGCTGATCTTACGGCAGAAGGACCTGCCGAGAAGTAGATTGAAAGGCAATTTTCGAGAGCACAAGAACTTGCCCGCATTGCACTTGGCCTGTAGTCTGGGACACGACAACTTGTTGTTCGACTTGGCAAGAAATGGAGATGTCTTTGCGACAAGCCACATGTCGAAGACTGCACTCCACTACGCCGCTGAAGCTGGCCACCTAAATTGTGTGAAACAAATCATACACTTTTCCAATAACCGCGAAAAAGCCTCGAACAAAGTGAAATTCTACGTGGATCAAGAGGACTCTGAGTCTCGGACAGCATTGCACCTGGCAGTGATGAACGGGCATGAGGACGTTGCATTGTTCTTGGTGAAACACGAAGGAGCGAAACTAAGGTCGGCGGGCTCGAAGAAAAGACATTCTGCTATTGATCTGGCGTGGAAACATGGCCACGGCCACGTTTTGAAAAGCATCCTGGAACTCTCAGATCAGACTCAGCTTGACGAGCTGCAAGCACTAGACAAGCATGGTCGCTCCAAATTGATCCTAGCCGCCATGGCGGGAGAGACAAACCGCGTGGAAGTCCTGTGCTCGCTGTGCGAAGTCAACGCGCTGGACCAGCGGGGTGCGACGGCCCTCGCGCACGCAAGCTATAGAGGCCACGAATCCGTGGTTCGCGTCCTTATGCGATCTGTCTATTTTGACTTGGATGAAGAGCTCCTGAACGAATACGAAAGTCGCACTTCTGCCCTGTCGCTTGCGGCTCAAGTTGGGCGCGTCAATGTCGTGCGTTTCCTTCTCGAGAACGATTTCATCGTGCAGATGGTGATGGAGAGGTCTTTGTATCTGCCATGGCTACCGATCGAGGAGGTCGTTTTTGGATACTATCATAGACACTCACACTCGTTGGAAACCGCCAAAGTCATTGTTGGGACTATGGTTACCTCGTTGCCGACCTTGAGGAGCATGGCAATTAATGGCCGTCTCAAGGCACCAGTCCTAGGCTTCGCCTCGAAAGACCGCCCGTTGACACAGGGAGCTTGCGAACTTCGCACCTTGGACATATTCTTGAGGGCTGCTGCAGAGATTGGCCACGTGGACGCCATTCAACACCTTCTCGAGCTACGAGAAACCGAGCCGTATCGGACACAAACAACAGGTGCGACGATGGACATGTCATCATACCTGGGAAACCGCGAGACAGGACCTGACACAGTCATGGGCGTGCTCGGAATCTCTCTTGAGCACTGGTCCCTGCAGAACCCAGCCGAGAGCGTGCATATTCTCATACCGATCTTTTTGGCTGCGGTACGGCAGCACGAAGAAGTGCTTGCTATGCTTCTGCATGCGGTATGGAAGCATCAAGAAGTACCTGCTATGCTTTTGCCTAGGCAGCACACCTTCATTCAAGACTTGTTGGAAAGGGCCCGAGGCGTCCATCTGGGATGCAGGGGCTTTCCCGGCGAAATTTTGAAGCTAAAGCCTAGAACCTATCTGTTCAGCATTATTGTCAACTAGACTTGACTACTTCTTGACCCTTCCATTGGTTCCCTGTCAATATGTGTTGCGTGTAATAACAAGTGATCATGCATGTGTCGTTCAAGTCAGGGCTGGCGTTCCATCCAGTCCCTTGGCGACGTCCGCCACCTCTGCCGCCGTCTCCGCCGCCTTCTCGTCCTCAACCTCCTTCGCCTCAGTCTTCCCTCCATCCCCATCCTTCTCATCCCCACCCATGCTATCCACAAGCTTCTTCACAACCTCCACAGTCGCCGCAGGCCCTCCAGCCTCAACAGCAAGCACTTTGCCCTCCTTGTCTACCACAAACACGCCGCGCTGAGTTCCTTTGGGCGCTTTCTTGAACCCGATCGCCTTGATCAGAGTGGCACCCGGGTCGCAAAGCAAAGGGTATGGCAGATTCTGCTTGGTTTTGAAGGTGGTGTTTGCTTTGGGGCTGTCGGTGCTGAGGCCGTAGATAGCGAGGCCGGTGGCCGTTAGTGGCTCGTAGGAGTCGCGGAAGAGGCAGACTTGGGTTGTGCAGCCACTGTAGTATCCTCATGTCAGCTTGAGATTCTCGTTAGGGTTTAATATAGCTTTGCGATGCGTACGGAGTGCTGGCTTTCGGGTATGTGAAAAGCACGACGCCCTTCTTGCTGCTCTGCGCGATCTGTGCGAGCGTGGTTTTCTGCCCGTCATTCGTCTCGACTTCGCCACCGAAGCCTTCGAGGTCAATTCTGTCACCTTGCTTGGGCGGGCCCGAGGATGTCTTTGCTTTGGTTTCGGCAATGTCATCTTTCGCAGCGTCCTCGGCGGGAGCGGCATCGTCAGCCGCAGCCGGCTGCTCTTCAGCTACGGCCTCTGCAGGGGTTGCATCTTCTTTCTTCGCTTTGCTCTTAGGCGCAGCCTTTTTCTTCGCAGGCGGAGCAGCAGGAGGGGGAGCAGGGCGTTTGCGCAACTCAACCATGTTTGGGGAAAGCACTCAATGGATCGCTTGCTTAGAACGCGTGAAAGCTAGAGAAGACGTCACGTAAACAGAGCAGATGTAATAGGATTAGGAAAGGTGATGTTCTGTTGAGCTTGGTGTGAAAAAGAACTACAGGAGGAAGAAAAGCGAGCGGGACTTCTTGATGAGCGAGCAAGTGCGGTCGCTTGAAGGCGCCACGGCGCAAGCGCAAGCTCGTGATCGTCGCCATGGAGGCAGGCAGGCGTAGATGAGGAGGGCAAGGATGAAGCTCTCGGGCGCGTAAACGGCGGGGGGCGGATGAAAAAAGGCTGGGCCCGTTGTGGGTCGCTGGCATTGCGGAGCCATCATGGTGGGACTTCGTATCTTCTCTTGTCTCGTAAGACACACTTCACTTTGAAATGTCCGCGGTTCGACCTAGGATTTCTTCGATTGCTGTTGATTGTATCCTCATTCTGTCAAAGTAAGGAATACGCTGTCTGAAGATATCTTAGTCCAACTTGACCACAGCCGTTTGGGAATGATAGGCCCGGACTTGGAGACACGGTATCTCTTACATGTCGTCAGGACGAGTCCAGCCGAGTATCGAAGGCTATGATGGTACTAGCTTTCGCCAAACGTATGTTTCAGATACAGTGGATGTATAAGGTACGGAATAAGTAGGTTGATGTTTCTGCAGCCGAGGCGGTGTTAACATCGGGTACGAGCATTGAACAAAACCTACACCCCGTCGAGATACTAGCATAGACTCACTTGTGACCCAATAGCTTGCATGCTGATACCTTTGAGCTCATCCATTGTTGTTCGCAAGCTATGCCTTTGAGATACACGACGTGTCTCGACACTGGAACGATCTTAATGAGGTGTTATCCAATTTTCTAGCTTTGAAACGATCGATGCAACCCATTGAAATATATAACGCCTCTCAGCATTAGGGTGATTATGATAAAGACTTATCTGGTCTCCCAATGTTGAAAGGATCTACGCAGCCCACTAAGATGCCATGATACGCAAGCGCAACTGCTGAACCTACAAACGATGAGTTTATGAGAGTGAAGCGAAGATAGTCCATGAGTATGAGTGAGGTGTGATCGAACTCCTATACAAAACGCTTCATGCTCCACTGCTGCCTGTTTGCCTATGAAGAACAGCTAATTTCCTCTTTTCATCGCACTCTCGACGACTTCCAGCGCACTCCCACTTTGGTCCACCTACTACCCCCAGAGCCATATCGACAGAAATAACCTGAGACCACTGAGAAACAGAGCATTGCGAAAGTAGTAGAGGTATCATGGCATCAGAACTAACAACATCTCCAAATGGCCTTCTTGAGCCACCGCGCTACACATCCGTTCGATGCTGATATCATCATCTCTCGCAGAAACCTACCAACAAGATGGCTCCCAAGGAGAACATCAAGGAGACGGGCAAAGATGCTCAACCATCCAAGGTCCGATAGCACACTCCAACCACATAACCTCATCCAGCACCCCAAAGAAAGACCATACAAATCTCCATCACAGCATCACACTAACCACAATTCAAACAGCCATGCCACATCTGCGGAGAGCACCACGCCGGCATCTGCAAGTTCTGCCCGCGATGCCGCATCTTCCACAATGCGCTCGCCGGCTGCAAGTCGAAGGGAGCGGCAAAGTCCGCTGGGACCTTCGCGCACCAGGCGCTGCCACTGAAGCGCAGTGCCGACGAGATGGAGAACAGCGACAAGCTGGAAGAACCACAAGGTAAGCGAGTGAGTTTTTCCGCGGGCGCAGAGCAGTCGGCAGCAGCAGCAGCAGCAGAGCAGCGGAAGGGAGAGTTGGAGGGGGAGATACTGGAGGGAGATGTTGAGGAGGAGCTGGTGGAGGAGGAGGAGATGAGCGAGGACGAAGACGACGACTCTTGGCGTGAGAGAATCGATCTCCGCGCTGTCGAATGCTGCGACCATCATGTGCAGCTGAGCACACCGCCGTTCCCGTTCTACCAGTACTGGGACGCGCAGTACGACACGAAGCAGAAGAGGAGAGATCGGAGGAGCTCGCGTATGCTAATGCGGGCTTCTCCCGACTATATGTTGGGTGGCCGTGCCTGAGAGATGGCGGGTGGGGGTGTTGGTGTTGGCGTTGGGCGATTGAACGATGAGAAAGTATGGTCAGAGTTGATGAATTGAATCTCTATTGCCCGTAATTAATGATTCTCGTTGGGATCTGCTTTCGTTTTACTCTTCGTACCTGTCGGTACCAGCGTGGGCGTACAACAGCGCTCAGAGGGTCGGTATGAATATTCCAATGGCAGGTATGAGTATGGCATTCGCTGGCCCTGATGGTACTAGCATGCCGAGGATGACCATGCGTACGAGATCTGAAGAGCATCTCAATGGTGTGCTCACTCAATGCAAGCATCCTTCTCGACTGCACAAGCATGTACTTTGTTGATCTGTAGCCGTCTCTCAGTGCGGAAAGCGATCGCTGTACATACCTGTGTTTGATGGTCGAAGCAAATTGCTTACTATAAGGCACCTGAAGACTGTAATATGTTATCTTATTTGATTGTCGTATGTACACTGTTCACAGAGGCAAAGGATCCGAGTCGAGACCGCCTTCTCATCGTGAGGATATCATTACAAACGCCGTATACACCTTCGTATCCCAAGTTGTCCTACCGCTTACAATTCCTTCACCTTCTCCTTTTGCCTGTTGAGCTTGCTCTCCGCGTCTCTCAGATCCTGCTTGCCGGTTTCGGGGCTGCGCCTAACAGCATCTTCTCCGCCAATGGCCTTGAAAGCATTGTGGAAAACCCACTCCGTCGCAATCTCTACAGGCTCGTCGAACATGTAAGGTAGCGCGGGCACAGCAGCCAGACCAAGGCCAATGGGTCCCCAAGTCTTCAGGCGCTGGTTTGCAGTGTTCTTGAGCGCTTGTCCGGAGTATCGCACGATGCTGTGGATGGTGAAGGCCGGCAGACCCATAGACGCAATTCCCTGGAACACAGCTCGCTGCGCCATGACAGCGCGGTAGTCTTCGATCGGCACTACGCGGCCTTCGGGTTTTTGCTTAGCAATGCTGTCTCCTGTGATGCCGGCGCCGAGGGAGCGGCTCTCGCCCACACCGCTTGCAGCTGTATCTTTGGAGCCATCCTCCTTCTCCGGGTGCAGCGAGCGCTGATTCCTCAAATATGCTTTGTAGCCCTCGTATCCCACATCTCCAATCAAGTACGTCCAACTCACACCATACGCAGCTTTCACCGCGATCGGGTGCGCGATCGGCCTGAAGCTCTCGCCGATATCCGACGTGTACGCGACGTAGCGGTGCGCTGAGAGCAAGATGGTCCTGAAGCGGCTGGCGTAGGCGGCGTAACGCACGTTCGACTCGGTCGACTCGGATGCGGTACCGGAGGAGATGGTGTCCCACCAGGTCTCATCATTCTCGAAGGTCTTTTGCAGTTTCTCGTTGAGTTTTTGGCGAGGAAGGGGCTTGGAGAAATCGGGGCGGTCTTCTTTGCGGATGTGCTCTATGGTGGAGACGCGGCTTGGGTCGGAGGCGGCATCTTTGCCGTTGTCTTTATCGGCCATGGCGGTTGATTATGGTTATGTGTTTATTTGTGTATGGGAGAGAACGAGATACTTGCCGTGTTGCTGCTTTGTGGGAGATATGGAATTTGTTAGATGGCCAGTCGGATAAGATGGATATCTTATGATGCTGCATGATGCGTGAGCTTGCTACAGCTGCCTGCCTGCCTGCCTCGGAATATGACGGCAAGCGCGACACGAGCTCTGGGGAAAGTGAGGTAAGCAAGACACGTGTGCTATAAGTGTTCGTACATGCATTTCCATATGTTTCGATATTAGATGCGAGGGAAAAGCAGAACACCCCCGTCTCGTCAATATCGCCATCCACACGTGACCAGAAGATGCCAACACTGTTGAACAGTTGCTCAACGGAAGGCGCTCGCTGATAGCTGGATCTTTCTGCAGCACTCTCGCCCCCGCGAGCTGACTTCCCCGTCAGTCCGTCCAGCACAGACAAGTCATGATGCAGTTGATGCTCGTGGCGGCGGCCTGACCCAAACTGGTGTGCAGCTGTGCAACTCGAAGCTTGCCCTGATGCCATATCCCTTCAAGGCCTTGCGAAGAACGCGACTTTGAGCCTCATGAGTGGGAAGCAAATTATTTGCAAAACCCAAAAGGAGACTAATCACAGGCGACATTCGAAGAACAGGGTGAGAGCACTATCTCCTACTGATCCTCGCTTGGCACGTTCAACATCTCTACTTAGCTGCGCTGTCTCTTGAACGCCTCAAGGTACCTTCATCCTCCCGACTTCACCCACGTGCTTCGTCATATATCTACCGAGATATCCTTCATCCTTCCTTGGTCCCTGGTCCTCCCTTGCTCGTCCCGCAGTTCACTCCGCATCCACACTTTGGCTCATCGAATCGGTGTATCACACGCCGTCCACCGAGCGGACTTCACAGGATCCATTCTCCACAGCTCCCGGACTCCGAAGAGTCTAAAAATTACAACTACATACACTCTCGGCCGTGCCTGCATCAAAGACGGCACTTACGCATGAACGCGTGGACGTGCTCTTAAGCAGCCTTGCGCCCAGCTCCTTGGCCCGATCATGATTGACAAGATATGTAGCTGAAACTGTTGATCTGACCCAGCGCCATGAGATGCTAAGAGATGTGTGCCGTCTTTATTTCTCCAAGGATGCATGAGGCCTCCAACACAGACCTTGACTGACGCCAGGTTACACAGAATCAAGCAGCCATAACGGTGAGCGCCTTCCATCCGTATGGCCGTGAATGATACTCATGAAATGGACTCCGCATCTCGAAACACAGATCATCTGGATGAGATATCAGACTTCCTTGGCTATCTCTTGCAGGCCCAGACAAGACTTCATCAAGCCTGTTTGGCTTGCAAGGCCCTCCAACGGAAAGACGTCCGCCATGGAAACTGCTCCGCGTCTTGTCGCCATCAATCACCATTGGCCTTGTATTATGCTGTTTTCAACTGAAGACCAGGGACCGAGGCATCTCGCTCGCTGGACATCACAATACTGGGAGAAGCCTTAATTCTGGCACCGGTTTACGATTTACTCTTTTGATTGATCATGTGGTACAAAGTCGTTGAGTCTATCTTCACGTGCAACGAACTCTGGCTGCCAATGTTCGTTCGAGCCCTGTTGCATACCCACCGCTACTTGGCGTTCAGACACAGCCTCCATACTGCGTAGGCAAGGTGTAATGTGCCGCTGCTTAGCTGTCATTGGCACCTCCTCGTAACAAGGGCATGCGTCAGCTAGTGACCTCACACAGAACGCAAGTCGATCAATGGGTCAATCGAAACGGTGGTTGTATCGCGAGCATATAAAGTCAAGTCATTGTCTTGCAGTATCTATATTTCTCGCTTCCTGTCAGATATTCCAGCAACACCATCAAAGTCTTTGCTCCTTCTCCGTCGAATTGGATATACGGTTGTTAACAATTTCATATAATCCTTACCATGTGTCTCGAATGCCTGGTCGGGGTCGACTCGCAATCGGCCTCTGATCGCCTTGTCAGGGTCGACTCGCATTCTGACACAGCACAAGGTCGAGCCCTGAGCGACATCACCAATAATGAAGCAATGGAATTTGCACCAGTTGGCACATACCCAAGCACCGGCATCGACGTCCTCATCGTCGGAACAGGCTTTGGCGGCCTGACAGCAGCTTTGGAGTTCACCCGCAAAGGACACAACGTCCGCATCCTCGAACGCAACAACGAGCCAGACATCTCCGGTAAGCCACAAAGTCGATCATGCTGCACATCCAAAGGGACACGCAACCTTCAGCCACAGAAGACTAATCATTCACAGGGGACATGTACTTCATGGGCTTAAGCGCTACCCGCTTCCTCCGCCACTGGCCCGAGATGAAGAAGCGCTACAGCGAGATCTCCCTCCACAACGCTTGGATCGAGACCTACAAGCATGACGGCGCCTTGATGCTTCCTCCGCAGAAAGTCTCAGATCGTCTCCACGCCGCCGGCCTCGACCCGGGCAACGCTCCGGGAGCCTTTCAGATGCGCCCACTAGTCTACAAGATGCTGCTCGACCAAGTCGAGAAACTCGGTATTGAGATTGAGTATGGCTGTCGTGTAGTCAACTACTTTGAGCGCGAGGGCGAGAAAGGCGGAGTCGAGCTTGAAGATGGCACCAAGCTCGAGGCCGAACTTGTGGTTGCTGCTGACGGTATCGGGTCGAAAGCGAACAAGCTCGTTGGCGGCGAAGTCAGGGCGAGATCTTCCGGTCGCGCTATGTGGAGAGCTGTGATGCCGGTCTTGTGCCTGGATTCTGATCCTGAGGTGAAGGAGGCTTACAGTCTCAAGGATGGCGTTGATCCGATTGTTCGGACGTACTTTGCGTAAGTGCTGACTATAAATCATGGTCTTGTAGAAAAGATATGTGGCTAATGGGCGAGACAGACCTGGCTCGTACGCTTTGACACTCACGAGGGAAGATGTTGTTGTGTGGATCATCAACCACGATGTAAGTTACGATCATAAATCCCGCCTATGGGACTACAACTGACAACAAAAACCATTTCAGGTCACCGGCTCCGAAGCAGAGTCATGGAACAACACCATCGAAGCCGACGAAGTCCTCGGAGCCATGAACAACACACCCGAAGGCGTATCCAAGTGGTCACCCATTTTCCAGCGCTTGGTGAAGTGCACACCGCCCAAGACCATCATCAACTTCGAGTTGTGGTGGAGAGACCCTCAGCTCCAATGGGCATCCCCATCATCACGTGTCGTCCAGATCGGAGACAGCGCGCACTCTTTCCTGCCGTCCTCAGGCAATGGCGCGACACAGGCATTCGAAGATGCCGTCTCGCTTGCTTCTTGCCTACAGATCGGCGGCAAGAAGAACATCGAAGAGGCTGTCAATGTGCACAAGACGCTGAGGTAAGTTTAGCATCTCCGTCAACCCTCTACGCCGCAACAATGGCCGCGATCTAATGCTCCATAGATTCACCCGCACGGCTTGCGCCCAGAAGATTGGCTTCGCCAACGCCGAGCTGCTGCAAAAGACTGACTGGGCTCAAGTCAAGATCGACCCACGCAAGTCATCGCCTCGCTTGCCGAAATGGATTTGGGAGCACGACGCCGAAAGGTACGCGCATGACAACTACCAGAAGTGTGTCGAGGACATTCAAAATGGTATCAGAATGGAAGATGATGAGCGCATTCCGCCCAACTATCCGAAAGGGTACAAGTTTGAGCCTTGGAGTATAGATGAGATTATGGGGGATCTGAAGGAGGGTAAGGAGGTCGATCTAGGTGCTGGAGAATGGCTTTGAGAGGTCTGATGGTGTGCAATGTTTTTGGAATGGATTTCGACAATCAATACAGCAATACCATAATGACGTTGGAGCTTTTGGCATTGACTTTTTGAAATACTATTGTTGTTATATCGCAGTGGTGTCTCACTTGATAGAATACTACTCACCGCCTGTTCAGGATAACCTCCAGACCTTCCTGCTTGACTGCAAACGCGCTGGTGATCTTCCAAGCCTTTTCCGGATCGCTGAGTCGCATATCATACCTCAGGATCAACGCTGGAATCATTTTGCTCAATTCTAGCATGGCAATGTGTCGCCCCAGACACGTCCGCGTGCCTGCGCCGAAGGAGAGAAGGTGCCGCTCCATGTACTTGATCTTGTCAGTGTCATCCACCAACCAGCGGCTGGGATTCCACTCGTCCGCATCGGGGCCGAAGATTCGCTTGTCACGGTGAATGACCCATGGGTTGATGCCAACGATAGTACCTGGAGGGATGTAAGGTTCACCGATGCGCAGGCCTGAAGGCGGCACGATGCGTTCGAGAGGAAGAGCGAGAGCTGGGCTCAGTCGCAAGGCTTCTTTGATGCAAGCATTTAGGTACGGTAGCTTTTGACACTCGTTCCAGGTAGGTAGGGGACTCGTTAGATTGCCCGCTGCCGATGCTGCATCAAGCTCTTCCCTTAGCGTTTGCAAGGTCTTGGGCTGTTTCAGAGAATGGTAAATTAGACCGCGTGCGGTTGCGGAGATCGTGTCGCTGCCGGCGTTGATGTTCATGAAGAGATATGCTAGGAGTCTTCTTTGGTCGACGACTTCAGGCTGCTCTTCGTGAAGCTCTAAGAATCTTGATAGGAAGTCGGGCTTGTTTGGTAAAGTGCCGTGGAGAACCTTCTCGCTCAGTTCGGGATCAGAGATGCTGGCTCCAGTAGTCATGAGATCACTGGCGGCCTCGTCCGCTGACCCTTCACCCTCGTCAAACCTCTCTTGCATACGTCTCTGCCCAAACTTGATGATAGGTGAGCTTGGTGGCCCGGCGAATAGACGCTGGTAGATCGGGTTCTTCTTCGTCCACCATTCCAGCCAAGGCATTTGGCCAAGCGCTGCGCACCACTCGAAGTTCTGCAAGATAGACTTTGCGATGCCTTCGACGTCTTGCGCCTTCTCGAGGAAACCCAGCCTCTTGGAGAACGTGAGCTCGCCGATGACATCGAATGCATACCATCCGAGCCAGAGTCCAAGATCGCAGACCTTATCTTCCTTGCTTGCGAACAGCTCATCCAGTCTCGAGAGGAAGACAGCAGTGGTCGAATCAACTAGTGGCTCGTATCCCACGAGCGAGCTCAATGAGTAGGCCTGTGCAATGGGGCGCCTCATGGCAGCATGCTGCTGCTCGTCGGTGGCGAACACCATACTAGCAACGCGCTTGCCGTTGACCATGTTCTGCCACACGGTGTAGAAGTCCGACTTCACGAAGCCTTTCTGTATGCCATAGATCATGGGTATGGCATCTGGTTTGGAGATGGACACACAGTTTGGACCGATCCGGACCAAGTCGCCATACTGTTCATGTAGCGCCACGAATGTGTCGTGACAGTCCCCACGCTTGACTTTGAGCAAGCGCCACAAGTCTGTGAGCTTAGCAAGTAGAGGGCCTGGAACCTGAGATAGTCGGTAATATGAACGTATTACCGATGAGAGAAGCAACAAGCCGATGGTGGTGAGGACAAGGTATACTGATGAGTATGGGAGCATGTTCGCGGCTAGTGGGCTTCATTGAAAGATAGAAACATCGATGTTGAAAGTAAACATGTACTATAGTTCACCATTTATAGGCTTGAATGGCGGGCATGAGGCGTTTATCTGACTGGCCTCGGCCGTCTCCCGAGGATCGTCAGAAACCAAAGCCCGTAGGAAGAACAAGGTTCCCAGCGACCTCTTCCGGGTTCCCTCTACAAGTTAGGAGGTCCTATGTTTCCGCAACATGCTGTCCAGTAATTTGTTCTCCAAATTCCTCGCATCGAACCTACACATGTGGACTTGAATGAAGGATGCAATGGCGCATGGTGTCGACAGGTTGGCGGCCAGCCAATTAGAATGAAGCTGGTGCCGCTTATGTGTTCGACACCGACATCGTGGGGATCGCTTTCGACCACGACAAACACAATCGCTTGCCAATCATCTTTACCAGGCAAAACTCGTGCAGTTCTGACTGTGCTGTTACTGCAGTTTAGCTTCCAGCAAAACCCTTCAGCGCTGCACAGTCTTCTGTCCTAATAGCCACATTTTGCGTATCACGAGTCCGAACCGCAATCTCACCCGTGTATAACCAACATCTGACACCATGGTTTACTCATCATGGCTCGTACAATCTCTAATATCCCAGAGGAGCTGATTCTTCGCATCTTCAACAACCTGGAGCGGCTTAACGACTTGTATGCAGTCATGCTCACCTGCAAGCAGTTTAACCGGATCTCGCAGGACGTCAAAGCAGAGACGATCTCACAGCTGGCCCTCCAGTCAGGAGACTACTTCCCATCTTTACGGCCGGTCAGCCATTTCCTTCTGGTAGCATCAGCGCGGCGTTTGTCCGAGTGGGCCAGGACCGAGGAAGGGCGACAAACCCGGTTCAAGACCACCATGCACGGCGGTGTGACTGAACTGGCAGCTTTGGCACTGGAAGTTGCTCCCATCAATCTCCAAGACATCCGCGACGTCTGGGCGTGGAAGAAAGACACTCTCTTACCACTCAGCAAACGCTTCGACTTCACATGCGGACCCGCGTCTCGAGGTGAAGGCGAAAGTCATATAACCGTATGCGAGGATGTAGAGCTAGCTCTTTTCGTTTGGACCATTTGGGGCGAGCTTTTTGATCACGTCTTGTGCTCAGATTGGCTTGAGCCGACCGCCAAATTGGATAGTGTTGCCAGGTTCAAGTTCATGGTTTATTGCGTGCCGGACATCAATTCATTCAACTACATGAGACTGCAGCCCCCTCAATGGTTCCAGGATCTGCGTGATCGGGGGAAAGGTTTCCAGCAACTCAGCCTGATGCACGCTATTAATGACGAGCTGAACTATCAATCGTTCGAAGACGACATATGGGAACTGATGGGCTTTGACGATCATGTTCCGAAATCCGCCTCAGAGGGTGTCTCCACTCCATTCGATCCCGAGACGGATGATGAGACCCTGCTTTTCCTCCAGATCGTGATGAACTCGGGCCGAAGATCACTTGAAGTGATTCGATTGGCACACATATTGCGACTTGGTCAAAAAGGCGATTCCGAAGCTCTCCTAGCGTGGCTTCGCGAGACTTGGGCGCATGTGGAGCAAACGCTGAATCCGAGCCCAGAGATCGAACACGAGCAGGATGGTACCGCAATGAGGTTCATGTACACAAGCGATCAATATCTTGAGCCCCACGCGCCATCTATGCAGTTCGATCTCCAGTTCTCACTGTGGGACAGCAACCACTACGATCTTCGACCGGAGGCCCTTACGAGTGACTCAGACTTCGCGACAGCATTGCACAAAGCAGTCGCGTCGTGAGCACTATGCAGATACACATGAAACTGGGAGCGAGAGCGCAATTATCTTCATCCATTTGCAGCACTTCAGCTACGCAAAGACACCGCCTTCAATCTTGATACTGTCGACAGTCCAGGTCTTGCCACCATCCTTTGTCACCAAGTTGCCGGAAGCTCCAGTTGTGCCCTTGGTGTTGGCGTAGTTGGGGTCAGCAACATCCATGATGATTTTGGTGTTGATGTACTCGTGGGTGGCGTAGGTGCCACAGGCGGCAGCCTGGCACTCAGCTGCGGTGCCCCAGCCTTGGGCAACGCCGGAGTCTGAGATAGGTGTCAGTTGTGGGATACAAGTTGTAGGATACAACGGAACACTTACCAGACGAGAGACTTGAGACCACCTTGCCATCGAGCGACACGGTCTGGTCGTATTTCTTGCTGGAGTCATTGTACTTGTCTACGAGCATTTTTGTTAGGTAGGTTCTGACAGAGCGTGCATTCAAGACTTACAGTGCATCGTGACTTGAGCGCCGGCGCCGGCAGGAACGGCATCGCCCATCTGTTGATTGCCTGATCTAATGTCAGCATGAAGCTTCTCAGGGCCCATGCAAACAATTGGACTGACCTTCCAGAGTGCTAGCGACGATGCACCATTTACCCTGCTCGGCAGGGCAGCCACCACTGCAGTCCCTGAATTAGTACTGTACCCAACCACAAATCATGACACTGCTCCTTCTTACCTGCCATCAGCTACCGAGATAGCCAGAGCCTGAATAAGGTCGCCACCACTCGTTCCCATGCCTGCCCAAAGAGCAAGGTTGCCATTCTGCGGCTTGTTCACTTCCGGCAAGACCAAAGTGGTGGTGGACTCCCGGATGAAAGAGTTGGTAGCAACTGGGCCAGTGGAGAAGGCATTGCCGAATTGCCGGTAATAGTCGTCGGCGAAAGCAACCTGTGTGAAGGCGAGTGCAGAAGCGAGGGTGAGGACCGAGGACTTCATCTTCACTGAGTTGAAGTTGGAATGCTGCCTAATGATAGTATACACACGTCTCTTGGAAGTGAAAAGAGCTTGGCCAGCAAACTCAAATAGCCAACGAAAGAGATATTAGGGACCTCAAGAGCTGAAAGCAAAGACAAGAGGCATTCTATATAAATGATCTCACCCTGGACGAATATAGTCGAAGCACAGAAACTGGCGAAACAGCGTCGTGTTGGGATTCTCCTCTGGTTGCACCATTACGAGATGCCCTCAAAGCGATGACCTATGACCTACACAGGGCAGTCTCCCCCGTTGCGTATCACAATACTCGATACCAAAGACTTACTCAAGATGAAACGCTTTAATGCTATAGGCGCGACTTCGGTTCCCAACCCTAAACCCTAAACGTTCTATTCCGAACCTTAGCGTCCAATATTCAACCTCAACCACGACCGACCTGCATTCCAAAATCAGGGTGCTTGCCGAATAACCAGCTTTTGTCGCTCGCTTCAATATGTCCAAGGAGCTTAGACACGTTTCTGGCGGTCTTCAATGTATACCGAATGCCAGCAACGATGCCATGACAGCGACGCCCGAGATGGACCACGACCAAGTTCCACTACTCTCCTGCGCCGCGACACTGTCACCTGCTGCTTCTTCTTCTTCTTCTTCTTCTTCTTCTTCATCAGCGACCGCATCACTCTCAGCTCCTTCTTCGCCGCCACTCTGGTACTGCCTGACGACGTAGTCGACCACCTCTACGCCATAATCCGTAACATATGTCAGATGCGCCGTCGCATTGAGAGTCGGTCCTACATCGCAGAAAGGGTCGCCGGCAGTGCAGTATGACCGTATACGATCGCCGTAGCTTTCGCAGACATCGCTCTTCGCTCGCCAAAATATGCCGCTGCCGGTCGAGTCGCCTCGATTGTAAACCGACTCCGCTCGGTGTGTTGTATCGCCGAAGAGGACGACAGCGACGACTAGACGCAAGATAGTACATGTCAGTCATGCGAGACTTGTGTTTCGGCGCTGGCCAGGTACGTACCGTTACTGGTAGTGTTCCGTGGCAGTGGGCTCGAGACCGCCTGCAGCTCATCAAGTCGAGCTGGATCGACTCCTCCGTACAGGGCCCAGACCGCTGGCATGCCACATAGTATATTGCTGGTGACTTGCGCGCCCTATCATCACATCACAGTGTAAGTGTAGTCCTGAATTCCTAATCCACGACATAAGCCAAACGCCCACACGTACCTGCGAATATCCTAACAGCGCCATCTTCGATCCCGGGCATGCCTCAGCATACTCAACAACAAGCTGCTTCAAGACCGCTGTGCCATTCGCCACAGAAATGAAATAGTTCGGGTCGTCCCCTGTGGCAGGATACGGATTTGCTTCGTATGCAGAGCCGTTGATTCTTGCCGCGATCTCTTCCGCGACTTTGCCCGTTTCTCCAGTGCCTGAAGGCTCACTCGTACCGCGGGAGACGAACATCTTCAGACCATCGAAGCACTCAACCGTTGAGTTGGAAGCCGGTGCGGAGGTTGCATTCTGTGCGTATGCTGCTGCAGCAAAAGCAGTCGTGTGTATGACAACATGGCGCCACATGTTTTGTTTTGAAAGTCAAGATGCTTGTATGATGGGTGTAGAGTCGCCAAGATCTGGGAGTTCAGGCTTCGTTGAACTTGTGTTTTGATAAAGCGTTGGATATACAGATCAGGCTTGCGAGATTTTGAAGGAGTGCTACATTTTATGTATCGATTGCAAACAGAGGCTGTGTCATAATGTTACCCACTCAGCCGCATTATTCCAAGGACGCCATCTTAGTTGATGACAACGACAAGCCGGAGTGTTGCGGCTGTAGCGTGAGTAGATGCCGCTTTAGGAAGGATGCGGCGCTGGCTTGGAGGATTCCTTGGCCTGGACGTTGACGAGCTGTGGCTAATGTTACGGAACAGCGCATGGTCAAATCGTGTTTGAGCACGATTTGGAGCATGGGATTCCTGACTTTCTTGATGATGTCAAGTGCGAGTTTGCTCGAGCTTTCCCTGACATTTGCAGGTCCTCAGCTAATTGACATCGGTTTCCGGGAGCGGCCAGATACGCTCGATGGCCATTCGCTCCATGGATTTCACTAAGTCTACGATATCACCGCCTATACCTTCACCTTCATCCTCCACAATCTCAGATAGTCGTGACGAATCATGTCGCTTGAGCGGATGTAGTTGCGCCTCTTGAAGCTTTTCAATGACGCCCGCCTTGCCCTCAATGGCAGCTTGCTTGAACAAGACTTTGAAGTCAGGTCCATACCGTACGGGCAAGTTGCCATGTTCGATTATGACCAAAGATAAGTCATGAAGGGAGCGTTTGCGCGCAGTCTCGAGGGCATCGAGGCCGGAAACACCTGCTTGCAGATTCGCGCCACGTTTAACTAAGAACCGGAACGTCTCCAAGTATTCTTCTCTCCGATCGCTGTCTCGATAATCTTCATACTTGTCAATCGCAAGGAACAGGGCTGACTTCCCCTCAGCGTTCAGGACGTCGATATTGGTATCTTCCAAAAGTAATTCGCAGAGGGGTATGTTGTTCTCTTCAACGGCACAGTGTAAGACCTGTTGGAGTCAGTGGTGTACTATCGTTGATGGAATATTCTGCCTACATGGTTTCCGTATTTAGGATCCGGGAGCCAAAAGTCATCAGTATGATCACAAAGCTGCCGTTGGAATTCAGCTACATCACAGGTCGCGAAAGACCACGCCGGGCGTCGTCTTGTGGATGTACCTGTGGTCGACGAACTGGGCAGACTCGACCACCCGGAGAGCGCGCAGATGGCCTGGACGTATGCGTTCTCGGGGTCATCGCAGTTGACAATGTCGAACGGTGACCAGCCTCTGCGGTCGCACATATCAACGCTCGCTCCAAGCCTCAAAAGACGATCGACTGTTTCGGGTGCTCTCATCTCGCTTGCATAATGCAAAGGACACCAGCCAAAGAGATCTGTAGTGTCGAGCGGCAGCTTCTTCTCGAGATGCAAGTATTCCACAACGGAAGCATGTTCACCAACAGCAGCAGCATGCAGTAGTCCACGTCCGTTCTTGTCAGTCCGGGTGAGGTCGGCACCTGCGTTAGACATCTTGCGGAGGACTTGGGCAACCTCATCTCTGTCCATGTGGTAATTCCGAAGCAGTAGCATGGCCGCGGTGCTCCCCGATGAATTGGCAATGTCAAGTATCTCAGAAGTGCAACGCGCGGAGCGTAATAGACACATGATCGCGGCGCTGCTCCCTTGCGGGCTCTCTACTGCGAGATGAAGAGCCGTCTTTCCTGCTTTGTCGCGCATATCTAACTTCGTGTCCCGATGTCGTAGCAATGAATTGATGGTTTCTGCCTCGCCACAGCTAGTAACGACAGCCTCCATGATGGCAGTATGGCCTTCAGACGTCATTTCGTTTACGTCGGTGCTGGGATGGTCTGCCAGCAGGTTGAGAAGTTGCAGATCCAGCAATTCGCGATTGCGCTTACGGATGCATGCAATCAGTGGAGTCATGTCTCGGGGAAGTGCTCTTTTTGAAGGGCCCAATGTACGCTTGAGAATGAGCGTCGTCGTATCATAGTAACCTTGCTGCACGGCGTCATACTCGACGGCTTCCAACAGCGCAGTACGACCGTCTTCCGACTCGAAACCCACATCTGCGCCAAGCGCAATCATCTTTCGGGTAAAATCAGTCTGTCCCCTAGATGCGGCTATCATGAGAGGAGTTCGCCCATAGACAGGGTCGACGATATCTACCAATGAGCGAGCGTCGGCTGTGAAGTAACCAATGAACTTGGTCAGACCGAACCAGGCACAGACGTGTAAAGCGTGGCATCCAGGCCAAAGATCAAACCTTTGATCGCAGCGATTTGCGAGATATAGGCACGTAGCGAGCTTTCTAGGATCTTGCAGCAGGCTGAGTACTTGATCGATAAACGAACCAATGGGCGGTGTCTGCCTCTCGTCAAAATTCCTGTAGGCGGGCGACTGCTGGACATAATCGCCCCACTTGGGAGCAGCATAGCCCAGAAATTTATTCTCAGACAGCAGTGCTTGCATACTTTGTTCCGCGGAGATAGTCCAACGGTCAAAGCAGGGCAAAGCTGCAAGGCTTTTGACTGTCAGATCTGCCAAGTCAACATAGAGAGGGCGGAAGTCTTCGTTGCAATTTTCTTGCAAGTAAACTCTGAAGTCATCATGGAACGGCTCGACGATGTTCCTGTCTCCGACCTGAAGCATTCCCTGGCATAGAGCGTAGAGGTCCTGTTTATTGACAGTCTTTCCAGTGTCGAGAAGCTGCAATGCATTGATCATCTCCTCAAACGACATAGCCGAACCGGTCAAGACCTGAGACACCAGGCAGAATACAGTATAGGCGAACTTGACATTCTGAGGACTCTGCATTCTGACCTTTGACAAAAGAGTGTCGAACAATTCCTCTTCAGGCCGCAAGACATGGGTCTGAACATTCATTATTTCTTCATACCCAGCCCACTGACAGTCTCTCAAGTAGCCTAGTAGTGCCTTACAAATGACCAGGACGCCTCCTGATTTTTTGGAAATAGCGTCCTCGACCCGTTCGCGCTGCGTCTGTACGAGTTTGTGTAGCTCGTCGTCAAAATCTCGCTGCTCCAGATATCGATCAAACTCGTGTGCAATGAACCTGTTGATTCCCTCATTATCGGGTCCGAGCGATACGGCCGCTTCTGCATGCCGTCGAACGGCGTGCTCAGCTTCCAGACAATCTTGTTCTTCAATGCACTCATCGCAGAAGCTTTCTTCGCAATCTTTGCAACGCTGATGGTGGTCAAGGTACTCGTCCTCGCAGCTCTTGCATATATGCTCGACGATGCGGTTCACTGGCTGTCCCAGATAGTTCGTGATCATCACGTAGCATCCGTACTCCACGAGAGTCGTGATCTCGTCTTCCAACTCATGGCGAGATGCTGCAGGACACCTGTCTAGTCCGTCGATGATAATGTAGATTTTGGCAGACGGCGTACATGCGGCCTTCGCCATGGCTCTCAGATCTTCAAGGCTGTCCCAGTGAGGCTCCGCCTTTGCATTCTCGCTAGAAAGCTGCTGGGAAATGGTCTGCAGGAATCTATGTGCGGCTGATGCTCCGTCTCCGCCAAGCGTAAGACGATCGTCCACAAAAATGTCGTCAGGATCAAGGAACACAGATGCGACACCTATAGTGCCCTCGCCTTCATGCTCAGATATGAGTCTCTCAGCTACGGCCGCTGAGAATGTTGTCTTGTTGGCGTGAGTGTTGAGTAGAGTCTTGCTTTCGGATATGCGCTTACCTTTCCACACTGAGGGGCGGCATGGACGTAGAGTCTTGAGAAGTCGTTGTCGTAAGCCCACCCAGTGAAATCATCAGACTCGAAGATATACTCCCAGAACTCAACATAGTCCGCAAGTAGCCTCTCCCTGATTAGGCCAGCGTCGAACGTCGCAGGACATTCTTCTGGTCTCATTTCGATGTGAAGGTCAGAAGTGGCTAGTCAGTTCTTCGCCGGAGAGTTATGGAAGAGATTATTGGCAGGTCTATGTGTATGTTTAGCCTCGACAGCCATGTGTGGACTTGGTAGCTTGCATCTCTCAAAAAGGCCGATCTCCTACTCGATCACACCTCGAACTGAGCGGACCGAGAGGTTGGGTTGCAACAACCGAGAAATGGGGCTAGATAGCCACAAGTAATCAAAAGAAAGGTCTAGTTCGCAGAGTTGAATGCGTTCTCGCAGTCTATCGCGGCAAAGCGGTAGATTCTGCCCCCAAGTCTCCCAAGCGAGATGAGCGAGTCAGTTCAGCCGCAACCTCCAACATCCACACCAACGTCTTTCGAGCGCCGTGATAGGCTTCACCAGTGCTTTTGTTGCACCACTACTGCCGTGGCTGCATGTGTAATGCGCCACAAGGCATCCGCACGGGCAGTCATACCCGAAAGAGACTCAAGGCTGAGCATTGCAGCAATTATAGACACGGGCAAACAGGACACCAATATACTCGCGATGCGATTCCCGAAAATGGCGCCTCAGGCCAGGTACAGGTGTGCACCCCTACACCACCTGCTCTGGCCCAGTGATCCTTCATAATCAAGATCGTGGCCGCCGTGAAGGACGGCATGTTTAAGGCCGCTGTCACCACAAGCTTTCTTCACCATGCGGCGCGATGTGAACCTTGCAGCCTTCCTGGCGCTGGCATCGCTGACCTCAGTCCTGGCCGTCGAGGATAATGATACACCTACTCTGTCAGATGACAGCTGTGGGTATATCATCAATTCAGTGGAAACCAGTATGCCAGTTCAAGCTTGTACATTTTCAACTTGCTAACTTCTCTAGATGGGTCTCCCTGGTTCTAGGCATCGGATGTGTACGCATGTCTTACGAGCGTGCCGTTCAACTCGGCTGTGGCATTGCGTTTCCTGAAACACTTTTAGGAAACAGTGCAGTTCCACAGCAATATTGACATTCTCAAATCGCCACCCTCAAGCTACAAGCAGCCTCCCGTTGACTTTATGCAAGGTCTGGCGGAACTGCAAGCCAAAGTGGAGGCCGGAGAGTACCAGAACCAGTATGCGTTCGAGCATGAGTTGCAATCCTTGGTCCTCAAAGTGCACGACTCGCATTTTAAGCTCTTCGCTGGCGTACTCAATCAATTTTCGTTTGGCAGCAATTGGGAGATCATTGCGTTGTCTGAGGACGGGCGCAAAGCTCCAGAAGTTTACGTGTACAATGACAGCCTTTCGGAATGCATCGCGCAGCCTGGATGTACTCCATCATCAGTGGACACGATGAACGGCGTTCCTGTTGTGGATTACCTGACCAGCTTTGCCGCGAACCAATCTTTCGGGCTCCTAGAGCCACATGCAGACTGGAACTCACTCATGATATCTTCCGCCCTTTTGATCAAAGGAGGGATGACCACTTTCGGAGGGTCCGCGTCTTTGTACCCTGGAGACGAATTGGACATCATCCTCAAAGATGGGTCAAGCAACTACAGCAGTTACTTCGTCTCGCTATACAACAGTCCAGGGTAAGCACGAGTTGCTGGCATCCTCCTACATACAAGGCTAATAGGAAGGCAGGTATACAGGACCGTTGACCACTGGCGGCGACTTTTACAATTTCTACGTGCTCGGACTCGCACCGGAGTCTTACAATGCCACCGCCTATTTTGACAGTCTCGCGGCTTCAGAAGGTAGCGAGGACAATTCGACCTCAAGCCTCCCGGAAGTTACCCATTGGGCCAACCGCGCCTATCCGAACACAACCTTAGTCCATCAAGAGGACCTTGGCAACACCGGCTTTGTGACTGGATACCTCCTCGATGACATCTCAACCGCCGTATTGAGCATCCCGAGTTTCAACAGCGATGTCGAGCCCTTCTCTGAGGTCCTCAGGAACTTCATTGCCAACGCAAGCGACGCAGAAGCCAAAAGGCTCATTATTGACCTGCAACAGAACGATGGAGGACAGACTTCACTTGCGCTCGAAGCATATCGTTGGGTATGGCCTCCGAGAAAGTCTCCACAACCGGCGTCAAACTAACGATTCCAGTTCTTTCCGGGCATCGTCCCATTCACAGGCAGCAACATGAGAGCTCACAGCGGAGCCGACGCTATCGGTCAGAGTTTCACCGCTTACTTCAATTATCTAAGTCCTGACGACGATTACTACACCGATTTCGTTGCCTCGGAGTGGGCCATCACGGACCGCATCAATGCCCAAACAGGTCGTAACTTCAATTCCTGGGCGGAATACTTCGGACCTCGTCAGCTAAATGGAAGTCTCTTCACACTCACACAACAATACAATCTCTCCAGCGATGTGTTCACTGGCTACAATCTAGACGTGATCTTCCCGACTGATACCTTCAATACGTCTGCTCCCAAGCGAAAAGATCCGTGGCGTGCTGAAGATATTTTCATCGTAAGTTACAGTCTTACACCTAACAAGAACTGTACTGACAACTTCACAGCTTACAGATGGCTTATGCGCGTCTGCGTGTTCCCTCTTTGTGGACATGATGACCAAGCAACATGGCGTACGTACCGTGGTAGTGGGCGGTCGACCAGAATCAAGCGCAATGCAAGCTGTCAGCGGCTCTCGTGGTACAGCCGCTTACTCCAGCGACGAGCTCGACATGGACATCGACACCGCAGTCATCCTGAACGACACGGCGGCAGCTATCTTGCCCCCTAGGGCCAACCTCACTGATACTGGCATGGTAGTCTATCACGTCGGCATCAACTTGCGAAACCAGGTCGATGCCAACGCCACCCTGCCAAACCAGATGCGCTACATGCCTGCAGACTGCCGCATCTACTGGACCTTCGCGAACTTCGAGAACTACACCCGACTATGGCACGATGTCTACACCGCAGCGTATGTCGATAGCAGCCTGTGCGTCGCCGGATCCACCAACGCCACCACATCGCCAATCCAAAAGCGAACCACCAACCCCCCTACCGACATCGAATCCTCAGACCGCATAGCCCTCAGCTCATACATCCTCGACGGCCTCACCGATCTCCCCACCGGCACCGGCGTCCCCGCGGACAAAGGCCTCACGGCCGCCAACTTCCCCATCCTGTGCGCGGGCAAAGACGGCAAAGCCGACAACAGCCTGTGCCCGAACGCGAGCGTGTGCAAAGAAATTACGGGTAACTGCAAGACCTGCAAGGCCAACGACCGCTTCGGCGGCTCGAGCTGCGGGCCCCCGAAACCGCACACCGAGTTCCGCTGCCTGAAATCCTGCACCACGGACTCCCAGTCCGCCTCGGGCATCTGCGGGAACCTGCTCACGTGCGCGGGCGGCAAGCAGGTCAACAGCAAGGTCAACGCGAGCACCAGCAGCAAGAACCGCGTGGCCGCGAAGAAAGGCGTGACGAAGCGCGGGTACTGCGAGCCGGTGTGGGACGAGACGCTGACGTGCAAGCAGCAGGACGAGGTTTGGAGCGTGTACACCAGCAATGCTGCAAGTGGCCGCAGTTTCGTCTCGCCGGATAAGATCAGGAAGCCTGCTGCGTCGTGAACTGTGTGTGATTGTGTATCCAACTTTCGGTTGTGGCGGAGTTTCTCCATCTCCTCTTCACTTCACTTCATAATTTATAATGGACAACAATGTCTCATAAACCGTCTTCCATTCCATCCCATTCCAGTACCCATACACGCACTCATAGCCCTCCTTCGAAATTCAAAACCCACAGCAACAAGCTCCCTAAGCCAGCGATGCGTGCACAAAGGCACCACCCAGTAGTAGCATAGTCGCACAACCCCTCAAAAGTCCCCACCACAGCCTGTGTCGCGGTATGCAAACAACAACCTCTTAACCAAAGCCGCCGTCCCCATCTCCCGCTTCGACTTGTGTCCTCGCAGCACATCACCCTCTCGTATGCCACGAGCCAAAAAGTGCATCGTCCGTCGATCAATTCCAGACACACGCAAGACGTCGAAAGACATCGAGCGATCGATAGCAGTTGTCCATCCATCCCGTGTGTCTGTGGGAAAGGGAGCAAACATTAAACACTCAGCTCGATCCATCCATCCATCCATCCATCCATCCATGAACGTTCGAGTATAATAAAGCAAAAGAAAGACAATTTCGTGTATCTGTCTAGAGGGGTGGAAAAAAAGAAAAAAAAAAGAATTCCATGTATATCCCCTGTCCAAACACCCCCGATTCCCATCCTGAATTCTCCTCTTTCCATCGCCTCCCTCGGTAGAAGGACCCCCATTACGAAAATACAAGCTCGAGAGGGCCTCGATGCAAGGCTGCCTCGTGAGGGAACAAGAGAGAGAAAGCGATGTAAACGATAGTGAGATGACGATTTGCAACAACAAAAGCCAAGCAAGCAAGCAAGAACGAGGAACCTCGAAACAAAAACATGATGGCAAGAAAGAAACCAGAAAACGCCACGCCTGGATGAGATAAGCTTACATACAATCTTTTTTGTGGGGGGGCAAGTTGGCACCAGAAACCATCGCTTCTTTCTGACGATTCAAAGAGAAAGAAAAAAAAGAAAAAGGGGAAAAAGGAAGAAGCCTGCTCTCATGTGTTTCCGCCCCCCATCAATAAATCCCAAAGTATCCTTTTTGCCCAGCGAGGATTCACATTACTACAATCACCTCTTCCTTCGCTCAAATTTGGCAGGTCTTCCTTCCAAAGAAAAACCCTCGCTCACACACTCTCTCTCTCAATGCCTGCCGACCGACGCCTCCTTCGTCTCAGCAGCCAGCTGCTCGCTCGGCGCGTCTCTCGCCATCTCGACGTCCGCATCCTCCTTGGACTCGGGTCGGCCCCTCCTGCCTCGCGCAGTCTGCTCGACGGGGCTTTTGGCCTCGGGTGTGTCGTCCTCACCGCTGTTTGAAGGGCTGGGCGCGCGGCTGTCGGACAGGTTGCGGCGGCTGCTGCCCTGCATCCAGCCCTTGACGCCGCCGATCAGGCCCATGGCGTAGCCGGCCGCGAAGTCCTTGTTGCTCTGCTTGCTGCTGCCGCCCGGGGTGGTGGCGTCCAGGGGGTTCAGGCGCTCGACGGCGAGGGGGCTCTTAGCGCCTGAGATTGTGCTGCGCAGCGAAGGGGCGGGGCTGTTCTGCCTGCTGGGTTGCCAGAACTGCTTGAGCTCGCGGCTGAGTTCTTGGCCGGTGGTGGTCCAGTTCTGACGGATGTTATCGCGCAGCTCGCCGACGTGGCGCTTGATGTCGAGCTCGTTCTTCTTGAGCCAGGAGACGTTGAGTTCTTGTCTGGATGTGCCGCGCTTGAACTGGCGCGAGATGTACTTCTCGTAGTCGCGCACGACCTTGGTGATGATTCCGGTTGTGCTGACGCCCTCTGTGCGCTGGGTGACGAGGAATTTGCCCTGCTCCTTGATCGGCTTGTAGATGTCGTCGCCCTCGCTGGCGCCGTAGGGGATGTCGTCGTGCGCCACATAGTCGATGTTGTGCTTGGTCAGGAAGTCCACGTCGATGACCCACGGGCAGTCCTCGACCACTTCGTCAACCCATTTGCAATGCCTGACCGATTCCGCGCGCTCCTTGGCCGACAGCACGGTCAGACCCTTTCGCTTGTGCGTCTCTTCGTCGCCTGTGACACCAACAATGAGGTAAGTTCCGGGGAAAGCCTCCTTTGCCTGCTGAAGCTGGCGCATGTGTCTGTGAAATAGCATAGTCAGCAAGTCGTCCTCTCATATAGCTTCCCAAACCGACACCCAAAAAAAGAGCCCAACTCACCCGAGATGGAACAAATCAAACACACCATCCGCATACACCCTCACCGGCCTCCCAGTCGGCGGCTTGTTAGTTTTGTAACCACCCTGCGGATCCACAGCGCCAGCCTTGGGAGGAGGCGCCATCCTCATCTTGCCCGCCTCGCCATGCTCGCCAGCCTCGTTGACGGTGCCACCGCCGTTCAAGCTGGCGCCGTCCGAATCGCCATTGGCGTCGGCGGTTTTGCTGGAGCGCGTCCGCTTCGCGGGCTTGACGCTCTCGGTGGCCGCGTCGACGATCTCGTCGGGCGTGGCAGTTACAGGCGGCGCGGCGACGGCGATTTCAGGCGGGCCGTCCTTGGTGAGGGTGCCGGCGCGTTTGCGTTTAGGTGCCATGGCTGTGTGTGTATGTGTGTGGAGGAGTGGATTTGGGGGGAGCGGTATTATTATGTTGGGACAAGCGGAGGGTCCCGGTGTTTGTTATCTGGCGGAGTTTCTGCGGAGGTGGAGTCGCAGGCGCAGTAGTAGCAGCGGTGGTGATGATGGAGGAGGAGGAGAAGGTAGTAGCAGTAGTATTCGTCTCAGGAGAGAGAGAGAGAGAGGGAGAGAGAGAGAAGTAAATGGGAGAGTGGAAGGATGCGGCAAAAGGCAGGCCGTCTTGAAATGGCCCAAGCGGAATGGGAAGCTGGCGATTAGCGAAATAAATCAATGGGGGAGGAGAGGTGGCAGCCAGCCAGCCAGCAAGCAAGCAAGTCGTGGAGAGCTCGAGCCGGCTTTCTGATTGTGTGGAGAAGTACGACTTGACACGTTCTACTTTCTTGTTTAGCGTCTCCCTCTGAATAATGGTGAATGTCCAAGGTAGGAAGCCAAGTGTCCCGCTCTTAATTTGGTGGCTCCTTAAGCGTCAATCACTTATACGAGTCCCTCGAAAGTAGACGCACGCGGGACACGCGACCCAGGTCCTTATCAACAACCATCAAGCAAGCCTGACGCACAGCAGCCCAATATCAGACAGACAGACACGCGCTGCATATCTTGCAGATAGATACCAGCTTCCAAAAAAGTTGGCAGCCACAGGCTTGGCCTCAGCAGGAAGCTTTCGTTGTGCGTGCGTCACACAGCCTGCATAGCCACATGCACGTCAGCCCGAGGAGGCATAAGTGAGTCCAAGTTGTTTATTCATGTTGCTTGTTGGGGAGTTTGGCGGGTGGCGTTGTGACCGCATACTGGTGCTAGGGCAAGTCGGACCGGTGGAGAACGCGTGAGGTGAGACGTGACGATTTTGAGCTTCGAGGAACCTTACTTTGACATCATCTGTACCTCTCCGAGTGTACCGTCCTCTAATTTCCATGTAGAGAATAACTGCAGAAAGCAGCACATGCATCACACAACAGCATACCATGCAGACCTTGATTTCAAACATCGAGAAAAGACACTCCCACTCAAAAATGCATATCGTAACATGGGTATCATTCATGCTTCATTTCCATGCTTCTGTCGAAGATAAACCGAGGGGGAAAAGGTAGGGGCTAGAGGAAGAAAGAGGGAAACAAGTGTGTCCTGGCAGCAACCGTCTACTGGCTCGCGGGGCCATCAGTAGCAGCCTTGATCTTGGGCTCTTCAGGTGTGGCCGTCGACGAAGAGTCCTTTGTGGGCTCCTCGGCTTTGGGTCCAGGAGTTCCCTCCCGTTGCGCGCGCTCCTCCTGCTCGCCGTTGGTCTTGGAGCTCTCCGCCTGGCCCTTCTTGATCTGCTCCTCAATGTCACTATCGTCCACCTCCTCCGCCTCGCCCATGTCCACGTCGTCCTCGTCGTCGCCAGAGCCCGTGATGATCTCCGTGCCGTCGCCGAGAAGGATGACACGGCCGCCGCGCCCACCGAGCAGGCGCGTGCGCTGGTCCATGTCCATGTACTCATCCTCGTCCGAGGCGTCGAAACGGTGATGTGCGCCGGGTCCCCTAAATTCCGCTTCACAGAAAGTTAGCCTGACGCTCTGGCCTTCCGCGCCAACTCCACTCCTGTACGGGCACATCGAAGCGAGCGACGGGTTGGCACGCACAAAAGCAAGTGCGCGGATGGATCAAGACTTGCCGTACTCTGGAGGCGCGCAAGGCCCATCTCCGTTCGCGACCCGCTCGGCGATCATGTTGTACCATTCCTCCAGCGTCTTGCCGTTGAGGAGAGCAATCACGCTCATGGTCATGTTGTCACATCCGACTCCACCGGTCTCGCTGTTGGAAGCAAGACAGTTGTCCATCATGTTCTCGCAAATAGCGGGCAGGTCCTGCTTTGCAGCAATGCCTCTTCGAACAAACTCGATAACAGCCTGGGAAGATTGGCAGTCCCAGATACCTAAGAAATGTTAGTGTTGACTGATGACTTTTGAAGATACCTCAACCCACCATCGCAGGCAATGACCAGGAACTCATCGTCCTCGCCAATTTCGTGGATAGTCACATCGGGGAATGCAGTGACAATCTGTTGCTCAGGCGGGAGGTCTGCGCTCTTCTTGAACTCAAAGTCACCAATAGCTCTGCTGAGCGCGAGGTTGCCGTTCACACGACCAAAGTCGACGAAGCCACCTGCGGCACAAATGCGAGCCTTTTCGCCCTCATTTTGGGGTTTGTGGTCGAAGGAGAGCGGCTTTGCGCGGCCCTTGATGCCGAGGACTGATCGTGAATCACCGGAGTTGCCCTAGTATAATCAGTATTGGCCTAGTATCGGTGAAGTACTATTCCAAGCACATACAACGTAGATCTTGTCCTTTGTGATGATTCCCACGGATGCTGTGCATCCAGATACCTCGTCCTCGTATTTGGGGTCTAATGGTCCAGCTAGTCAGCACCAGACTCGATTGGGAAGAAAAATTATCACACAGCTCTTTCAGTCCATCACATACCCGAGAGGATGGCGCGGTCGATGGCCAAAAAGCCGTCCTTGAGCGCCTGCTCAAAGTTCTTGTTCTTGAACGCCTCTTGCTTCGCAATGATCTTGTGCAGGTGCTCGCCGGTGTAGATGGCCACCTTGTCGCCTCCGTGTCCGTCGTACACGCCGAAGAAGGATATGCGCACGTCCGAGGCGGCGGGCTTGAGCTCCTCGTCGCCCTCGAGCGGCTGCAGGTCGAGGACGCAGGCGTGCGCGTCCTCCATGCTTATCCGCCAGCCTTGCATGGCGCTGATGCCGAACGCGACGCGGTCATCCTGGCCCTTGTCCGAGTGCTGCGAGTGAGGCACGTGGTCAGTTGTCTGTGTGAGGGCGTACGGCGGACCAGCCGGCGGCGATATTGGAAGGCTCAGCTGCTGCTGCTGCGTCTGCACGCGCGCGCACACAACAGCAGCAGCTGGCGGGACTGCACTCAGTCGGGGAGGCATACCTTTTCAGTCACCGGCTCCGACAGCGTTTGACCCATGATAGCAGGTTTTTGAGTTTGGAGAGTGGTGAGGGTGGTGTATGGGGAGAGATGGCAAATTGAATTCCAGGTTGTGCTGGTCTAGGATATGTGGGGTCAGGCTCAGACTGACTCTGATCTGGACTCTCTCAGCGGCGGGGAGCGGTCTAGTGCGAGATGAGGGTTCAGACAGGCAGAGATGTGAAGTCGGGCAGGATGTGTGTGAGGTTGGTAGGTGAAATTTACGGTGGGTATTTCGCGTGCAGGGTGGTGTGTGTATGTACGGGCGATAGCTTTGTTGTCTCGTGGACAGAGAGCAAATAGGATAGGAGGAGGGTTGAGCGAGTGAGTGTGACGTATTTCCCGAGCCGAAGTCTGTGTCCAGTTTACTACTACTGGGCGTTGTTGTCTCCAACAACCGCCTGCCTGCCCAAGCCACCGTCTAGGCCCATTTCAGACACTCGCCTAGTAGAGGTATCGTGTTCTTTGCCTCTCTGCCACACGCTGCCGTTGCTTCGCTTCTTTTATCTGCCGGCCTTGGTTCTTGCACTGCCTACGTGTGTCTGATCTCATAGGGCTGAAGCGGGGTCGTTCTCGTCGTTGGCATGGTACCGTGTGTTCGAGCGGTTATATGCCGCATATTGCTATCGTGGGAAACATCTACTTCAATCCGATGCATGTGTACGATGTTGCAGCTTGCGTGCATGTATCTGCAGGCTTCTATGGCAAATATGGTCCTTTCTATTTGCACACACAGCTTGCAGCCTGCCTCCGTCTCAGCCTCAGCTTTCAGATTTACTAGCAAGCGCTTATCGATGTAATTAATATAGGATGTCCAAATCGTCCATTTGATCCGATGCTGCCATGCTACCTGGTCAAGATGGACGAATGCCAGCCGGTCGCAGCCTGTAAGAGCAAACAGACCACATTATGCCACTGTGTATGATATACGCATGGTTGAGGTCCTACTCTATAGGGTGAGTCACGAATCTACACGTTGTTGGACCTCTCCGGGCTCTGCATGCCGCAGCGAAATACACCCGGCATTAGAGTACGCCAATGTGCCATCGAAATACCAGCGGAATCCCAATAATCCTATGGATACATGTAATGTTATGTTCTACTGCTCCTTCCGCAGGCTCGACATTCGATGGACAATCAATTTGTCACTCTCTCGACGGGTGAGGAGATAGGAATTGCCATTATCTGCGTGTAGGCCTCGGACGACATGGTACATGTATGTGTATGCGTTGTTACAAGCATGCAGCTCGTATAAGGATACGACGAAGCCGGGATGTGGGGATGTGGCTTGAGATCATATGTCTGAATGCATCTTCCAATGTTTCGCCTGTGCTGGGGTATCGTATGCACATATATGCTGACGAGACCGGTCCATCAGATGAGGGTTAGAGTTGGGGCGACGTGTGAACGGACAGAAATCATAGAATAGCTCTTAGCTTCAGTATTTTGCTGGAATATTGTCCCGTATAGTATCAGGATATCATGCTTATATGTCTGCATTGATCTGCGTCTGTGTAGGTATCTCGTTGGTGACAATGTTGAGCTTAGACTGCCAAAGTCGAGTTCACGTGCAAGATGACCATGCAAGTCTACCAAGTCGTCACTGTCACTCAACTCGACAGCAATGGGCCCGCTACAGAATTGTACATATCTACAAGCAAGTTCAAACACATCACATTTCCATCAGCTCACTGTGATATATGCGTATACCATAGATCAAGTAATCGCTGCTATCGGTAGTCCTCCTACGATAGCAGAACAAAACATGTAATCTATGTGATGGCGAGCCTACGTAACACACAATGTTGCTCCCAGTAGCCACCTCGGCATGTATATATGCGATGCATGTATTGTTGTCGATTGCTTGATCAGCATTGAAGATCACCATCATCATGATATGTGATCACAGTGATATTACCTTGATCTTACCTCGGATCTTGCTGCAACTGGTATTTATACCCGTGTCACGTGAGCAGCGTCATGATCTGGATGGTCCGAACATCGGAGGCATGCCGTTTTGATGCTTCGCAACGGAAGATACATTAGATCGCATCGCAAGGTAGTCGAATGCTCAGTCGGAGACAGCATGAAGCACAAGGAGCCTGTTTCGCCTGCAGGATCATTACCCGGCGAACGTCACGAATGAGCAGCACATTCCATCACCGGATCGATCAGTGAGGACGCAGCCTGCCGATGCCGCGAGTGCTTTCCGCTTTCCTCAGGACAGCCCTAATTGGCCGCGAGTGCCAGCGTGGTGCGGTAGCGATGATGCGTGCATTGACAATTTCAATGTTCCAAAGTTGCCCGTGGGGGTTGAGATTGGCCGAGCGGTGCGAAACAAAGGGCGGCTGTGATGCGGCGACAAAGGAAGGACTGTAGGTAGGACGGGAGCATAGAGAAGCAGTCGATAGTGGAATATGTCTGTGATAATGATAGGTAGATGGGATGGACAAGCCTTTCACACATCCATCTCGAAAGCAAGCATTTCGATTGTGGCAGGGGTGAGTTATTCGAGAAACACACAGGGTCTCGTCAGAGAGTGTCAGGCCTCCTTGGTCGGCACGGTGCAGAGTCATCCACGGTTGAATTCGGAAAGCGTATCCTGAAGGGAGAGAAAGATTCCTGCCCCCACTTTGTCACAATCTCATAGCCGGGGCGGATTTCTAAGCCAGTCAACCATTCTCACTACTGGCGCCAGCATTAGCACCAAACTCCAGACTCCGCAGGACCCATTCACCACTGTATCGCCGACCGCACTCCCACACCCACCCCGGCTGTATCCTCGCCTGCATCTGCTACTTACCGTATTGCACCATCCCCTCGACATCCACCACTGCACCACCAAAGAGAGAGACACCAGCAATACCACCGTCTGCTTTGTCTTCCTTCGGCCACTCCCGGCTATTGCCACGCGCCACGCCAGCACCCGACAAAGCAAAGACGTCCGCTTCATTTCCATCCATCTATCACCACCGCAATCCGCAGGCGCAGATTGCTCCGCCAGTCTGCGTCGCTTCCACCACCGACCTCTCTCGCTGCGACACCTGCAATGTCAAACTTCGCTGGCCGCAGGGCACCCAACGTGTCTCAATACCTCGCCAACCTCAACACCATTCCCTCCCACGACGAGCAGCAGGCCGCTGCCGACTTCACCCTTGACGACGGCAACCTCGACTACCTCTCCACCGCCGAGTTCTTCGACTTCGACCTCAGCGTCCCCGCACCTGTCGACTTCCAACAGCATGCACCCCAGCCCCCGCAGCAGCAGCAGAACAGCATGACCGGTATGCCAGACGCACCACATACCTCCCACGCGCCATCATACATACTGACTCCCACCTCAGGCCCCGGCTACCAGTTCTCTGAGTTCCAGACCTTCCCTCACTCTCTCGCCGAGTCGCCTGCCAGCCTTGCGCCCAGTCCGACCAACGGCCTCCAAGGTCCTTACCCACCTCAAGCCAACCGCTTCGTCCAGCCCGGTGACAAGCGCAAGGCGTCTGCTGCCAACCTCGCGCCCATCACCGACCTCGAGGAACAGTCGCGCTTTGCTGCTGAGGAGGACAAGCGTCGTCGCAACACAGCCGCCTCTGCTCGCTTCCGTGTCAAGAAGAAGCAACGTGAGGCTGCTCTCGAGAAGCAGTCTAAGGAAATGACCGACAAAGTTTCCGCCCTTGAGAACAGGATCAACCAGCTCGAGATGGAGAACAAGTGGCTCAAGGGCCTGATCACCGAGAAGAGCGACGTCAAGGGCATGGAGGAGCAGTTCAAGAAGTTTGCCGCCGAGCGTAAAACACAGGAAGACGAGAAGGAGGCCCACCGGAGTACCGAGCTCAGGACTGACGGTGTTGGCACTGAGTCTCCCGCCCCTACCTCCACCACTGCTTAGTTTCTGAGTCAGGATGGAGGCGATACGTCTGGTCATGCTTTTATGCCCTGTTCTGATTTATTGATGTTCATTTACCTCACTTGATTATTTGATGATCAAGCAGAGAAGAGAAAATTAGAGTGGCTTCTCGAGCTGCTATCATGTGTCTTTTTTTTTCTTTCTTTTTCTTTTGATCTTGCGAATACCATCTAGAGAAAGGACCTCCCAAACCAGATGAAATACTTCTATCTATCTTCACAAACAACGATAATTCTACTTCATTTACTGGAACTCAAGTGATACTCATATATCAACTGTCCTGGTCTGGTCTGGTCTGCTCTGGACACATGCTGGGACAGAGGACTGCCACGACAAGAGACCATTCACTCGTCCGTGGTTCACGGTTCGCAGCTGGCAGAGCTTGCAAGCCAAAACAGCCCAGACCCTCAACATCGCCTCACTTCGCCTCGCCTCGCCTCCATGCCTACCTCGCCATACGACCGCAGACCACAAACAGCAACGTCCTCCACGGGAAGCATGGTCAGCAAGAAAAACTCCACCCACCCACCTGCCTGCCACCTGCCCCCATACACCGGTCTCTCCCAACGAACACCATCCCCATCCCACCGTCGCTCGCCCGCGTCCGCGACCTCTTCTCCCCGAACGCCGAGAGCCACAACTAAAAATCTCCGAAATGATCGCCCAACCTCTCGAGACCAGCGCACGAACCGGAAAGAACAACCCGCGGGTCCCTGTGCGCTCTCGCTCTCTCTCGCTCGCTCGCTTCTGCGCCGAAGCGTGGACAGACGGTCGCAGACCAAGGACCCAGACTAACTAACTACTGCTACTGTTGACGAGCAGGGCCTGTCAACCAGCCAGGCGAGCCAGCCAGACGAGCTACGCACAAAAATAGGCCCGGTGGACAGTGGGCAGTGGGTAGTGAATAGTGGATCCCCCACTACTTGCCGCTGCGAGCGCTGCTGCCACGTCCCCCCTACAAACGTCCGCCTCGGTATTGCGCCATCGGCACTAAAAAGGGCGACACTGCAGGCCCTGAAGCTGAGGCTGGATTCGTCGGAAGAAGAGTATCCCATTGGACGTCGGAGGTTTTTGGGCTGCTTAAGCGAGGTTCTCTGCACCGCTGACTGGCGGCTGGCGGCTGGTGTTGTTCTTAACGAACTACCCGGGTGGAAGCTTGACTAGCTACAGTACTGGGAAGGCGTGCTTTTCCGGCGGTATGGTATGAGCGCTGGGCAGGTTTGGGACTTTGTCGATGCGCCTGTGTACATAAGTTTTGGGCTAGGATGTTGCGGACAGGCTACTCGTGCAGTGGCGTTTGCGAGCAGGGCACCACATACATATTACTACTGTACAGAAACAGCATACGGGTACCGGTAGCAGTAGATAGTCGTTCACATGCAAAGCCTAACGAAACCCGATCCCATCGCCAAACGACTTCACTCCTTCTTCTTCGCTACAGCTGTTATCGTATATCCCGCTCCCTCCATCAAGAAGGTTGCTATCCACACCGAGAAACGAGTATCCCAAAAGAGAGGGTGACAATAGCTACCTGATTGCCGCTCGAGCCCCCCTCTCCTCCTTCTCCCACGGATTTCCTCCGCCCACGCTACGCCCTGTCACGCCATAGCACGTGATTGACCAAAATTCACAACTTTGCCCGCGAAAAAATACTTGTCCAAGGATGGAAGTAACTAATAAGACGAGTCGTCCGTTGGTAAGGTAACATTTCATATCGCAGTCCGGTCCTTCTCCGCTTCCGAAATCGAAGGATGCAGTAACCGATTCTGCTGGTGCAAGATCGAAGGAGAAATACCATAGCTTTCAGATTCGACTCGCACATGTCAGTGAGGTAGGGGGGTTTCGGGCGAACGATTTTTTTCTTAGGCGATCGAGATCCTCCGCATCTAAAGGGCTCATATATTATTATATTTCATTTGTTACATCGCTATTTCAACGACATCCCAAGGACGTTTTCGTGAAAAAGAGTGGATTTGATGTGGCAGGCTTCGAGCGGGTTGGTGGTGGTGTCGTCTGTTGTGGAGAGAATGGCGTGCTCGATTCCCCGGAGCTGTGTTCGACCTGTCACACGAACGTCAACTTGACTCGCTTGTGCCGCAGCGATCGCGTCTACGACATTGACGTTTGCATGTGACGACTCAACAGTAGTGCCATGTACATGTACGCCAGTTCCCCAGAGAGCCGCTCTCGAGTCATCATATACGGAAGACCACGCCCTTCCTCACTGAGAGATAGTAAACGGCTAGACATATTTGACAACGGCGACCTTCGGAGCCGCCCGTTGTTCTTCTATTACTTTTTTACCAGAAAGTCCGCTTGCTATAAGTGTGGTGCAGTATACAAGAGACTCCACTATCTCGCTTTGTATTCTCCTAGAGGTACAACGACTGCGCGGCGACGATGTCGCGCCTGACCTTGCCCAGCGCCGTCTCGAATTTCTGCTCGAGCTCCTCGCTGCCCATCACCTTGGCCGCTTGCGCGATCTGGCGCAGCAACTCTTCCAGACGTCTGAACAGACGGATCAAGCTGCCTTCGTAGACGTCTGTCATTTTGCTGTGGGAAAGATATCATGTTAGCGACTTTTTCTAGTACAGTGGTTCTGGGTGTCAGTAGGAGCGGAGAACTTACCAGATGGTAGCGAAGCTGGCACCGTTGGTCCAGGCGTACACGACTTCCATCAATTCCTTCTTGAAGGTCTGCACGTACTCCTCTTCGTTCAATGGCACCTTGCTCTCCATACTGATCTTGGCAATCTTCCTGGCCTGCTGTTGAATGTCCTTGAATGGCTTGGCTAGCTCACCCTTGAGGGAAACCTCCTCCTTGGTCTTCTCTTCGAAGATGAAGCAAGACAGCGCGGCAGCACAAAGCTCCGGTGTGAGCTCGTTGAAGAAGCGGTTGAAGAGCAGCTCGCTCAGCACAAGCTCATCGCCGGTGCTGATCTCGCAAGCGACCCGAGCCTTCAGCTGCACAACGTCGGCGTCGTTAACAAAGTCTAGACGGCGGAGTACACGCTTGCGGTTCTTAAGCTCGTCAAGCTGGAGCACGGAGAGAGCATCCTGGATCTGCTTCTTGAGACCCTTGATCTCGTTGCCAAGCTCGACCTTGGCGGCGTATTGGTCGTAAAGTGTAGGCAGCTGCTCGGACTCGTGCATGGGGTGGTTCAGCAATCTGTGTTCGAGCACTTCGATCTTGCGGAGTAGCTTCTTAAAGCTCTCGTCTTCGATGTGCATGTTTTCGATGGGGTCAAGGACTGCAATGCCATCGGGGAAGCGGACCTTGACCTCTTCCATCTGCTTGCGGACAGCATTTCTCTGCTCTGCGGTTCGTAGATCCTTGGGAAGGTGGAGGCGCAGGTGTCCGATGGACTCAATGGTGCCGTTCAAGATTGGGACGATTTCCATCTTTCCCTTCTCGCCGTTTGTTGGTGGGCGCACGCCAGGAGGCAGTGTGTCTGTAGGCTTGGTGCCCTTTGGTGGGGCAATGGAGTCGCTCGCAACCAGCATCAAGACGTCGATCCTGTACTGTTGACTGGCAGGAATGTCTTCCTTCTTCTGACCCTTCTGCGGCTTCTCCTCGAGGTAGTTGACCACAACACACCAGCCAAAGTCGTGATCCTGGTATTTGACCTTGACAAGACGACCGCCTTGCAAAAATCTAAGCAGGTATTGCGGGTGCGTAATGACGGCTCTCATGTCCTGTGTGTAGCCGGTGATATTTTGACGGAGTTCGTAGTACTCCTTGATCTCGGCTTCGTTTTGAATGCGCATAGATGAGCGCTTCTGCTCCTTTTCGGCCAACTGCTTCTCAAGACCAGAGACCGAAGCAGCATTTTGGAACTGGAAGAAACAGCGCTCCAGCATGAACTCTGGGCTGATAGCTTCAACACGCATCAGATTGAGAATCATGTTATAGCCAAGGTAGAAAGCACTGTTGAGCTTGTCCTGCTCACCACGCACGATCTCTTTAGCCGCGCCAGGCTCCATAGCCTCGTCAATCATCATAATCACGATACCACGTTCATCGAGACCTCTGCGACCAGCGCGACCAGACATCTGGATAAACTCGGACGGTGTGACCCATCTCATTCCTGAGCCGTCGAATTTGCGAACGGATGTGAAAACGACAGTCTTGGCGGGCATGTTCAAACCAATAGAGAACGTCTCTGTCGCAAAGAGCACCTTGATCAGTCCCTCCTGGAACAAGATCTCGATTGTCTCTTTGAGAATGGGAAGAAGTCCAGAGTGGTGAATACCGATACCTCTGCGCAGAAGTGGCAGAACATGCTGGATCTGCGGTAGTTCCTTGTCCTCGTCTGAAAGCATCTCAATTGCTGAGCTGAAGACCTTCGACACCATCGCCTTCTCGGACTCGTCGTTGAATGCCAGCTGGCTCATCTGCAGAGCGTTTGTCTCACACTCACGTTTCGAGAATGAGAAGACGATGACAGGGTTGTAATTCTTCATCATGATCATCTTCACGATCTTGTAGATGTCCGAAGGACCATCTTGCTTTCCTCCCTTGTTCGTCTTCTTGTCTTTGCCCTTGCCTCTACGCTTCGCCATGGGATCTGTGCCGTCATCACCAGCCTTAGCACTGACGGCGGACATCGCCTTGTCGAAGTTCTCATCTCTGAAAACACCCTTCTCGTCGACAACCAGGTGGATGCCGTCTGCGCCTGCAGGGAACAGGTAGTGCTGAAGTGGCGTAGGTCGGAAATCGGTGTAGACAACGTGACACGGCTGGTTGTGTGTTTTGGTAATCCATTCGGCAAATTGCATGGCGTTGGGGATAGTAGCTGACAAGAAGACGTACCGGACCTTGTCCGGAAGCAAGATAATGGTCTCTTCCCAGACTACGCCTCGTGACTTGTCACGCATGTAGTGAACTTCGTCGAACACTACCCACGCGACTTCGCGCATAATCTCAGAACCGCGGTAAAGCATAGATCGCAGAATCTCAGTTGTCATGACCAAGCAGGTCGCAGTTGGGTTGATCGTGACATCTCCTGTCATGAGACCGACATCCCCAAACTCAGCTTGGAACTCACGATACTTCTGGTTACTAAGCGCCTTGATGGGACTCGTGTAAATAACTCTCTGGTTGTTCCTCAAGCACTGCGCAACCGCATATTCGGCCACCACAGTCTTACCAGCACTAGTGTGTGCAGAGACCAGGACACTCTCATTGCGCTCGATTGACACAATTGAGACCTCCTGGAAAGGGTCGAGAGTGAAAGGCCACGTGCGTGCAGGCTTCTCCGGGCGCTTGTGCTGAGAGATGGGCACATAGTCGTAGTCCGGGGGCAAAGAGACCTGATGGCGGACTTGATGTGAGAGCACGACGGCGGTGTCGTCCTTTTGTGCTTGAAGACCGGCCGAGGCGGCAACCTCACGCGACTGTTGCGTCTCAAACTCATCCGTCACCACCGGCTCTGGTTCATCGTCTTTCCGTTGCCGTTTCTGGTCGCGCGCGTTGTCATCCTCATTTTCGGGCACGCCACCCATCTGCTGGTCCTCGACGGCGACGGTGCCTCCATTTTGCGCAGGCTCTGGCGACTTGATGTCGCCGTTCAGCGAGCGCTTCTTGTTCCTCTTCTCTTTCCTGCCGGGCTTGGCGCCGGTCTCGTTGAAGACGTCGAAGAGTTCGTCCTCCATGGTCAGGTGACCGGCCGGGTGGTGTGTTGTTGTTGTCGGAAGTGAGCGCTGCAGTGGGCGACCGTACTGGATTGCGATCGGCCAGATTGCGCAGGCGTTGGGCAAGATGAGGGCGTTGCTATAAAATCGCAAGTTAAAGATCGAAACGCGGACCGCTCCCGCGATGCAGGCAAGATCGGGCTATGGCAGCGGCGATCCACATCGACGGGCATCTGGCAGACGTTGACGACAATCTCCAATCTCTACACCAGCGCCCACGGCCCTCCTCCACTCTTCACCTGCCCGGGCCCAAATGAATATAGGCGCTGATATAGCCTGCTGTCTCTCTTCAAGCCTGCATCGCCGTCATTCGTCAACGTCCACGGTCTTGCTGCGAGCACTCTTCAACGCTCGCCATTTACACATGCGAGCACTCTTCAACGTCCGCCATTACACATGCGAGCACTCTTCAACGTCCACCATTCCACATACGAGCACCCTTCAACGCTCACATTGCAGCTGTGCTCACTCTTCACCGTTCCCACGTTGTCTACCTAGTCGCCGTGACGCACCCAGCAAGACATCGTTGCCGCCTCATTAGACATCTCATTCTACCACCCAAACCGCCAGATCCGATGCTGCACTGCAAGATTGCGCTGCAGTGTGCTGCTGCCCGTCGAGGAGCATGCCAGAGGTAGGCTGCGTCGACTTCAAATACCTCTTTCTCTCGCTGTTTGATTACTGTCTCTCTCTCTCATCACATTCTCTAATCACTCATCTCGCCTTGTTCACTTGTGTCTTCACTCTCTCAGACACTCATTGTTCTTGTTGTCAACTCACTCAGACACTCTTTGCTACTCACCCAAGACACTCTTTCCTACTACTCACAAATCACCATGGCTATCAACTGGGGTCTTCTTCTTGGTCTCATCCTTTCCGTCCTGGCATGCTCAATTGCCCTTGCTTTCCTAGTTGCTTATTGCTACAACCGCTTCATTCGCCCGGCCGAGGAGGTCGAAGAGCTGAACGAGAAACACTTGTCTCTTCCTCGCCCAGCAACAGCGCCCACTGTCCCTGATACACCAATCACTGGCACTGCTATCCAATTCAACTTCTCTCGCCCTGTCTGGACCAGCCGCCTGTCTCTTCCCAAGAGGTTCTCGCAGTTCACCATCCCGGAACACATGGCCGCAGGTGCCATTCCTGAGGATTCAGCTGCTGATAGCGTCGCCACTCCCGCACGCGCACACTACAGGACTCGCTCCGGCTGGACACCCCAGCACAAGAGGAACCCGTCTCGCGCTCTGCACTCTCGCGGTCGCTCCAGGCAAATCGGTGACTTCATCATGCCGCCTGCCTACATCCAAAAGCACCAGAGGAACCGTCCCAGCATGCACTCTCGCACCACCTCAGGCCACACCAGACTCGGCAGCAACTGAGCAATTATTAATGAGCCGGCGTGCAATGCCGAGCATGACCAACCACATTCATTACCTTTCTTTACGACTGAACTATTAATATTAATACACCACATACATCAAAGCACCGACCATGAGGGTGCTTCCACTTTGGTCGATACACCGACCCAGCGTATACCAGCTGTCTTCAACTGGACCAACGATCAAGGCACCCAACTTGCCGCATCGTGAAGGTGCTCATCGCTCCGGGACGCGGTCCCACCACGCCCGCATCAACACATTGATGACGGTGCTGGATTAGTGAGGAGAGGGCATCGAGTCGAAGGATGGATTTGCGTAGCTTCGCGCCGAGAGAAGCAGTTGGATACAATGACCATAATGACCAGTGATACATTGAGGCGGTCTTGGAGGAAACCCAGATGCGCTGAGGCTTGTGGACTCATTAATGATGAGTAGTTGGTGGTGGACATACCATATTAGCATAATGTCAAATAATGCAAAGTATAATCAGCAACACGCAATACCTTACAGTACATTACATCTCATTGTGTTCTTGTTCGATGATTCTACTTCTTGGTAGCGCAATCTCACACTATCAACTGCGCTTCAGTCAAGCTATTGAGCAGTGTTAATTTGTAAGTCTGCATACATCACCACCACTCCCCAGTTTGCTTCCAGATCGTAACGCGAACATGACACCTTTTTCAGGTCTCTACTTGCTCTATATTATTACTAGTGTGCACTTCCTTTTGCTAAAGCTTCTCCTGATAACTCTTCTCTATCCTGGCATTTTGGTGTACATCTTATTTGGTGTGCATTATGGTATGCAAACTAGTGCACATGAGCTGGAGAACAGGCAGGCTCGGCAGGTAACTCAGGCATATGGTCGATCGCTCACCGCCCGTTCAAAGGTGTCGTGAGACCGAGACAGCATGAGGAGACCTCGACGCGTCTAGAGCCGCGCAGCCTGTCGAATATCTGAACCCGCTCGATACCGCTCTCCGTCAAAAAGCATCCGCCCCTTTCCCATGCCGCCGAGCCCAAAAACAAATCATCGGGAACCTGCTTGCATGCCTGATTGCGACTCCTCATCTACATGTACGTCGCGTGCAAGATAAGGTACACACCGCACATCGCCATCAAGCAAGAAAGCATGCCATCTCCCCCTGACTCTCCATTTCCCACAGATCCACCATCCTCACGATTCGGTACCAAACGGTCTTTTTCGTTGTTGTTCTTGCTGCTGTGCCCTCATTGGAAGCGTTTCGCGCAACAGCAGCCTTGGTAATTTCCGCAGAGCCGGGCCCACGTGGGAATGGCGAAGATCGACCCAACTGCCGTGGCCGTGGAACGCGCTTTTTCGTGAGAACGCACAACAAACAAATCACGGCTGTTTCGCTTCCTGTGTGTACGGATGTATAGCTTGCTGCCCTTTCTTGCCTTCTCTTCCATTGCGCACTATTGTCTGCGTACAGTCGATAGCGCCTGCTCCTTTTTTGCACCATTAGCGGGGCGCGTGTGGAACAACGGGCTGGACTTTTGGACCGAGAGGACCTTTCGGCTACGCCGCTTCGACCTCGTTATCCAGTGTGAGGATTGTGCATATATCGACAGGAGGAGATCTGTTTGAATTCGCCATGACGCTGGTATTTCATGCTTGTTCTCCGAAAGATTGCCTTCAGATGTCATGAAAGCAGCACCCAGCGTTCGCGTGATCCTGCCTCTCTGTCTCTCTCTCTCTTCACGGAAAAATGCACTTCTCTATCCACAGCCAACAAGCACATCCACTATCCCCCATCATGGATCGTCCGCCCAACAAGACCTTTCATTACTTCCGCGTCCAATAAGCTACACAACAGACCCGCTCAATCGCATAGCTAGTTCTTCTAAGCATCTCGCTCAGACGGGATGTCCATTTCACAAATTCCCAAAGAACCTGACTCGCAGCCCGTCCATCTAGAAGCCGCCCTAGAACAAGCACTATTGACGGACGTGCTTCGGGGCGGAGAAGTAGATGAAGCAGCTAATGTAGCAGCTACTTTTGGAAAAGTATCAAGCTATTCTTACCACTGCACGGCACGTATTTTGTAGGGCCATGTGGTCCTTTCTCGCCTATAAGGAAGAGTGACAATAACGCCGGATGCGAGGAAGCTCGCGATTTATTAGAGCAAGGGAACAAACAAAGGAAGGGAAGTCGTCCATTTTGTTACTTACGTTCTGTGAAGATCTTGTCTATACTCCCAGCGAGCTGTTACATCCTGAGAGATCTGATCACTCTTGATCCCTCATCGACAACCACGCCCTGTGAGGTCCAGCACGGAGTGAAAACCAACGGGACTGCAGCCCACCTTCTTCTTCACACTTAACATACGTCCACATCACACCAAAACGAAACGAACACTCGATCGCCTCACCAACGCCGCCAACAAGCATGCCCACCATCGCCGTTCCTCTCGCCGTCATAGCTCAGAACCCCTCCATCTCCGCTTCAACTCTCACCAATCTGCACCGCACCATGCACCTCCACCCAGAGAACCTAGCCTCCGGCCTCGTGCTCATCGCGCTGTTGACCTACTTCTACACGGCTTTCAGCAAAATCTTCCAGCCCGGCGGAGATCAGCAGCAGCAGCAGGACGGCAAGCAGGTGTTCTTGAAATTTGAGAGTCGGATTTATTACTCTTCGGCCGCTGCTGTTTGAGGCTGGGAGAATGGGAGAATCTACGGGAGGACGGTTTGCGGTTTCGCGAGAAGGTGATTTACATGAGTCTCCTGACTTTTGGGGGGAGGGAGCTGGTTTCTTTTGATCGCTGGCGTGCTATCTGCACCGCAGAGCAGCCTGATTTTCACACGTCATGGTAGGGATTGAAGGGACAACGTGCATCTGGCTTGGCGGAGCCACGTCCCTTGCTCTATTCTACGAGGAAACCAATATCTGGCGACTTGAGATCTAGGCCGAGAGATAAGCATCCAGCAGGGAATGCGGCTGAGATGGCACGACAGAGCCACGAGGCAGTCGGAGAGTGACTCTGGACACGGCACCCAGCAAGGCACTGTGCTTGCCACCAAGGAGAAGAAAAAAGAAGATCCGCAGAGCAGCACTTCACGATGAGGGATCATCTGCTGCACATCACGAATGAACTTCAACATTGCTTCTCAATGTTTGCCATGGCCCAACTCTTCTTTCGCCAGCAAACCAAACGCCACAATGATCAGACTGCCGCCGGCATACGTGGCCAGCGACGGATCAATGCCGAAGAGAAACCAGTCTGCTACGGCTACGAAGAAAACGCTCAAGCTAATGGATGTCAGCATGAGGACGTGATTTAGTAAATGAGAATTACTCACACCGAAACGATGGAGGCGAAGACAGGGCTCGTCCATGCGACGAGAGCGAGAAGGGCTGTCATTGAGACTGGAAATTTTGTCAGCGTATGGGCAATGGCCGAAAAGCGATGTGAGGTTTACTCGAGCCTGCGGTGACGGATAGCATGACGTAGGAGAATACGTGCAGGCTAGGCAGAACGAAAGGTTCGACACCAATGAAATGCATGATGATGAGGACGATCCAGAAGAATGAGAAAGTGTATATGCCAGTCAATGCCGAAGCGGCCAGTGTCAGATTCAGACTCGATGATGGGCGCACGGCGTGGGACGGGCATGCCCACTTCTTGAAGAGGACTTCGTAAAGACCAAATGCGACGGCGCCAATCAAGGCGATGATGTTGCCAAATAAGCGAGATGCTCCTACAGCAGGGTTCTCGTTGGTATCGTCTGCAGAGTGGGCAGTGGTATCTCCATATGCAATTGTAAATGTGCCCATGATGGAAAGAGCTACAGCCACAAGGCCTGCCCATCCCACTTTTTGGCGCAAGATTGGTACGCTGAAGGCGGCGGCAAAGAACGTAGAGGTATTGTAAATAGCGGTGAGATCACTCGGAGTCGTGAATACCAGCGAGAGGAATCAAGAGACGCCGCTCACGGTCAGGACGAGGGTGACAATTCCCATAGTGGTTGCAAGGTAATCTAGAGGCCCTCCCAGTGAACCGGCGCGCTTGATCACGATGGAAGGACCGCTGACTGCAAAAGCCTCGACAGTGGAGACTGAAGCTCGCAGCTCATTGTTATAGTCTCGCACCCACAGGGTGTAAGGCTTGTCCAATGCCTTAAGCGAAGGTAGATCAAATGAAGAAACCAAGGCAAGGCCAGTGAGCTGTGCATGATGTATAAGCTGCAGAACGGCTTCTTCCAGCCCAACACATCTTCGTAGTATGCTGTCGACTCGGTTTGTGTGACCAAGCCAGCTATGGCGACCACCAGTGCGGCTGCTATGGAAGATTTGGGCGCGCCTTTCTGCGCTCCTGCATTGGGCAGCAGTGAAGGCTGTTCATTGTTGTGGCCAAAGTGGGTGAGCTCGATGTCCTGGCTCGAGCGACCGCTGTCCAGCAGCGGTTCCTGGTGCTCTGAAGGCGGGTCGCGATGATCCATGATGGGTAATATGAGTAGTCTGGGAGTGCTGGTCCCTGAACCTTGATCTAGATGCAGTGTGGATGCGTGGCTTTAGGCCGACGCCGTAGAGGAAGCGTGACGCTTTGTTCACCGTGCCATGATTATTATAGTGGAACCAGCCAAGGAGGAGAGGCAGTGGAAAGATGCCGATATGGTGTATGTAGGAGGTTTGTGAATGATTATGGCGTCACTGGCTACAAGTTTCAGTGCAGGCAAGACATGACGAGTATATAATAGTGTATGTGTATGTGGCGAGCAGGCAATAAGTTAATATTCAGGTGTCCATGGCGACTGGTGGAAGGGCTCACGGGCTTCCATTGTCTTCGTCGGGCATTGCTTGCTGTCTGTGCTTTTTGCGGGATGGCGGCAGAGGTTACCTTAACTTTCGCCTACTCTGCGCCGTGTCACCAGGCCACAAGCTTCCAACAGCGCCGCCACTACTTGCTACACTACCACCGACCGACCGACCGACTGACCTTTTGGACGCCGCTCTCCGCCCTTGCGTATACCACCACCACCATTACCACCACCACCATCACCACCACCACCGCAACATCTGCAACATCCACCTCCGCCGCAGCCAGCTGCTCTCCCCGCTGTCGCCATGAGCACAGTGATCCCCAACAATCCGCTGGCTGCTCCGCATCTCTTCCAAGATCCTCGCCTGCAACCCTCCCGCTCTGGTAAGCCAGCACCGCTCCCCGCCCACAACCATAACCACGCCCTATTTGCCGGCTTATTGAGAAAGTCTAACACTCATGCCACAGACGCCCTTCAGCACAACAACATGTCCGGCCGGAAGAGAAAGGCCGATGACGAACTAGACAATGAGCGCATGTCCACCTCGCCCTCTCCCTCCATCCAGAACCGAGGCCTCCCTGCACACACCACACAGCGCAACATCAAGCGCACCCGCACACACACTTCTGCAGGCCGCCCTCTGCCTCTTCCTCGACTCCTTCAGACACTCTCGGCCGACGAGCTCCGCAACCTGGTCCAGAACATCTGCAATGAGCGCCCTGACATCCGCGAGACCATTGTGACAAAGGCACCAAGGCCCTCAGTCGACTCCACCCTATCAGTCCTTGCAAAATACGAGCAGGACCTGCGCGATGCTTTCCCACTGGGCAACCGTCACACCTCCGACTACGCCTATAACAGGGTTCGTCAGAATTTGCTTCAGCTTATTGAGGCCCTCCGCGACTACACACCCTACTACCTTCCACCTCAAGAAACTCAGACCGGACTTTCTCTCACATACCTCGACGCCGTCACAAACATGATTCACAGGCTTCCGGATTGGGATACATACCAGCATCAGCGACACAAGAACGAGGCGTACGATGAAATTGGAAGGGCATGGGCACTGGTCATCAGAGAAGCAGCGAAAACTGCAGGAGGCTTCAGGTTGCAGCTCGGAAACTGGGACCAGAAACTGGTGGAGCACAATCAGAAGAGCAGCGGTCGCATGAGCGAAGCTGTGAATGAGCTCCAAGCCGCCACAGGCTACATGCAGTCTATTGCAGGCGCTCAGGCTGTCTCGCAGCAACAACCTCTTAGCGCCATGGACCAGCGTGCCGCAATCCGTCAACAGCTTCTCTCTGGAACCTACGGCGTTCCTGAACTGGGCGTGGGCCACGGGCAGTGGTAGAATTCTCTGCGACGTTCTTGACACCCTTGCGACTCTCATTACGCATATGGAGTCTATTGATTCTTTGATATTACTGTGAGCATGGCGACGGATTGGCACTTCCGGAATTGGCACGGCGTCGACCGCTTTTCTTTTTGGTCTTTTACAGTTCTTTTATCTGGAGTTTGGGAACGGCTTCGTACGATTGACTTTCTGCCCATAGAGGCTGCCCGCATAAACAGGGCTCGGCGACGGCAATACGTTGATGAAGGTGCGGACTTCTTGGTTCTCTACGGTGCTTGCTGCACACATAACATAGATTGAGATTGAGCGTCAACGCTCCATATACCCGAATAGGAATGTTTCTTTTGTTACTACTATCACTCCTCACTTCCCACCCACATTCGCATTGTAATACTCCCTCAAAACAGCGTGTCTCGTCCTCTCGTCCGCAGACCCAGCCCTCCACTGCCCCTCCACGCGCTTCGCTTCAACAACTTTTTTGCCCGTCTCCCCATGCGTCAACGCCCACAAACTCTTCGTAATCCCCTGCCCAGGATACGCCACGAGCCCCAAACTTCCACTCACAGTCTTACTAACCAGACTCCCACCCCCCTTCGCCACGCCCTTGAGCGCCCCCCACGCGCCCTCCTTCGCCATCCCCTCCGCCGGCTCCCGCCCGAGATCGCGTAGCCCGTCGCTGATGCCCAAGGCGAACGACTTCCCCGCGACGACGGCGCCGGATTTCCAGTCCGTGACGTTGCCGTACGAGGGCACTTCGGAGCCCCAGAGCCGCGGCAAGGACCGGAAGCCTTCGGCCGTGGCGAGCGGCATGTCGACGAGGACGCCTTTGGTGTAGGAGGAGAAGAACTTGCCGAGCGATTTGCTGGAGGCGAGGGCCATGGAGCCTGCGACGTTGGGGCGGGAGGTTGGTGAGGGCTCCTGGGGAGGGAGGAAGGGTTGTTGGTCGTTGGGCGCGGAGGTGGGAGCTGTGGGAGGGAGTTGTGCGTTGTGAATGGTGGAAATGGTGTCTGAGCTTGATCTGGTTGGTGAAGGTTGTCGGCTTTGGGGTCTGCTGGTGCTGGTGCTGGTGGGTTTTCTGCTGCCTGGCGCTGCACTGCGGCTGCGGCCTTTGCGGTATTCTTCTGCTGGTTTTAGGAAGATGCCTGTGCTGCTCTGGACTATGTCCGAGGTGGTTCCTAGCAGAGATGATGTGACTCCGGTGACTGGATCCCAACGATGGTTCTCGATGAGGATGGGCTTTGAGCGGTAACTGCGAGGGACTTGGTCAACTTCACTCACACGCGTTGATTGTAATTACACAACTTACACTTTCAAGTTCTTCGGATCCAGGCCTTCGTCGCGCACCAGGATCTCAGCCGCCAGGCGTGAGACCTTTGTCATCTTCTTGTTCACTCGCAAGCCCCACGAAGCTGGCTGATCGGGCAAGAAATCGCATTGCATCTTATCCGTCGGGAGGTGGTTAAGGAAAGACAGCACTGCGGCTTGCACACCATCTTCCTCTTGCATCTGCTTTGCGATCTCAATCGCAGCAGCCTGGGCCGCCTCCGTGTGGCAGAAGCGAAGAGCTTCAGCTAGATTCTCGGCATTCAGCGACTTGTGCGGAATAGGTCTGGGCCCGGAGCCCGCAGAAGCGACTTGGTCTCCCCACCAAGGCTGATCGCCAAAGAATGGAACGATAGCTGTTGGACGCGCGTTGCGAAGGCCGCATGCCGTGGTGCCTGCACCACCGTGGTGTACGACGGCTGAGACGTGCTGAAAAAGCCATTCGTGAGGACAATCTTCCAGCCAGAAAATGTCTGATCGTGCAGGGCCGTCGAGTCGGCTCCATCCTCGGGAGATGATGGCACGCAGCCCGCAAGCGCTGACGGCTTCTAGGAGCAGAGCAGACATTTCTGCTGCGCTGTCTAGCACGATCGACCCAAAGCCGATGTAGACCGGAGGTGGCCCAGCATCTAAGAAGTCCTGTAGATCTTTCGGTGGGGTGTATTCAGGCGCGTCACGGAAGAAGAATCCCGAGACGTCGATGTGAGCTGGCCAATCCCGTGGCTTTGGTATTAAAGCAGGCGACCAGCAGTATGTAGATGGAATCGACAAGGTCGATGCCAGCATCGGACCTTCAGTGTTTGGTACAGGCTCAAGGCCTATGCGTCCTCGCCAGCTATTGATCACGTCGCCGAGCCCTTGCCACGTCATGACCTCAACCATCACGTAGGAGAGGTAGTTGGCGAGCTTTGGATTTTTCGTCCCGTTCGTGATATTAGCCAGGGGATGTGGGAAGGACGTCGTTGCCGACCAGGGCATCGTGAACATTAAGTGGAGGGGTATGCCCAGTGCTTCTGCGCAGTGGATGTGCGCAAAGCTGGGAGGGTTTGCAATGATGGCGTCTGCGACAAAGGGTTCGTTCGTGAGGGGATCTGCTGAAATGCAACTGCTCCAGCAGCCTTCGAGCATTTCTACGATCATCTCTCGCTTGCGGGAAATGTCGCCTGCTCGTAAAGACTTCATGCTGGGTACCAGACCTGGGTTCTTCACCATGTAGGACATGAGATCTTCTGGATCGCCACCGATGGGGTAGAATTCGAGCCCAGCATCATGTACGAAGCTTTCAAATTTGGCGTGTGTCGCAAGTCGTACACGGTGTCCGTATTTTTGTAGGCCATTGCCGAGAGCAACGAAAGGTTGGACGTCTCCTCGGCTGCCTACCACTTGGATCACGATGTTTAGTCGGAGAGGAAATTGGTCTGCTGTGGTGTAGCGTTTGTACTCTGGAGGCGGAAGGTTGGCGTGGTCGTGGTCGTCCAGCGCAGGTACTTTGACGAGCTTCGATAATGTTCTGCTCAAGCGTGAGTCCAGGTCGATGTCGATACGGCCGTCATCTATGGACTTGTTAGTATTTAATGCCTCGGACGATTGCACCAGGTATGAAGGCAGCTCCGGACCTTTCAATGTTGCATCTTCGCAGACTTGGTCGATGACAGCTCTGGCAGCATGCACCTCTTCGTATTGGGGTGGTGCTTGTTGTTCTTGATCGTCAATTTTCTTGTTGTCCATTGTCGCAAATTGATGGAAAGGATGAGGAGATTCTACATGTAAGCAAGAGAAAGCCAATGTACCTATTTAATGGATGCCAGTCTGGCCCAGCCCTATCGAAGTCTAACCATTGCGCCCAAAGGACCCAGAATTATTATTTTGAGCATCCTACCGCACGTGATGACATAAAGGTCCTGCGACGCTAGTGCATTGATCTAGAGGCAGTGCAGGCAGCCATAATGGTACCGTGAAGTTTACTGCGGTCCTTGGGAGAAGATGAAGCGTGAACCAGATCGACCTTCCACCGCCGCGTCAAAATGCGAGGCCCACATCGGATATCTATACGATTGGCTCGGGCTTTTGAGGCCGAATCCGAGCCCGCCTTCGGGACGAATGCGAGATCGACGAGCAATTGTGAGGGCTCAACGACGCCCACGACACAACAATAGCTGACTAGTGGTCTCGTCTCATCTATGCCTTCGAACAGTCGAAAAGATAATCCACAAGCTGCAAATATCAACATTGAGTCCTCTATCAACATGAGATACGTACAGAGGTCCTGGCCATCTAGGAGGTAGGAGGTAGGAGGCAGGACAGACCAAGGAAGGATCTTTCTTTCACCCCACAATGTCTCAATACGCCAAATACGCGTATTCATTCATGATGAGCCCTGACGTATAGGGCTCATCCTGTCGTTGCTGCAGTGTTCTAGTCCCCGTTTACGCTGCTAGGAGACTGGTACGCCGCACTTTCGCTGTCTTTCCGCACACGTCGTATCGTATTGAAGCTCAAGTCCGACCAACCCGTGCAGTCATCAACATGCCAGAAGAAAGACAGAAGCGCCAGCGACGGTCACACGTTAAATCACGGGCTGGTTGCGTTGCATGCAAACGATTGCACAGGAAGGTGCATCATCCTTTGAGATTTAGTGACCTTTTCAATTTTACTAACGGCTCGCAGTGCGATGAAGCTCGTCCAAAGTGTGGTGCATGCACGCGTCTCGATAACGACTGTTTATACCTTGCTGCCGAGAAGAGGCGATCTCGCACCAGTAATGCAGCTTCAGCAGTGCCATCCCCTGTCATAGAAAGCACCACGCCCGCAAGTCAAGACATATCAACATTTCACAGCACTCCAGACTCGCAATCTGCGGTTGATACCAACACATCCGACACAGCTCTAGATCTGGAGCTTATGGCAGATGCCTTTTTGAACGCCACAGACGTCCAGCTTCCCCAGTGTGCGGATACCCGGGACTTCATGTTTAACATGGCCCAATTGGCTACCACGAAGGCATATCTCATGCATGAAATGATGGCGGTTTCCGGCCTTCGTCTATTCTCAAAGGCTCAAGCCAGACGGGAACTCATGACAAGAGCACTACACCATCAATCCCAAGCATTACGCCTGGTACAGCACCAGCTGGAGTCGTTCTCCGAAGACAGTTGTTTGGCATTGCTCTTCTTCACTAGTTACGCTGCGTTGTGTGGCCTCGCCGAGCCCGCTTTCTGTGACATACACGATGAATCATTCGATCCAATTGGAAAATGCCTCCACGCGTTCCAGCTTTCTGGGGGCATTACAACACTTATAAGACCTCATTGGCCATTCCTGCGTCAAACATGGGCATGGCCAGCCATAACAAGCCAGATCGAAGCTGGAAGTGATCTGACACCGCAACCACAATCGATACCAGGATACACGCATCTGCGGTGCTTAGCCTTTGGTCTTGAGCGCGAGACAGATCGGCAAGCATGCCTCAAAGCACTCGATTTCACCCTTGGGGCGATTTCATTGATACAGCAACGCAACGACGTGAGCATGAGTAGGCGTCTAGTCACATCTTGGCCTATAGAGACTGGCACTACATTTCATGGGCTGATGTGTGAGCGTCGTCCAGTATCACTCGTTATTATTGCTTACTATGCGGTGCTCTTGAAGACTGGCGCTGGAGTATGGTGGGTTGGTGGATTGCCAGATGCTTTGATCGAGCAAGTCACTACATCGCTAGGCGAGGAATGGGCAGAATTCGTTAGCTGGCCAAGATCAGTAATTCAAGGAGACACCAACACAACTGCTGCATCTCCGGAAACTACAGCCCAAACAGTATGAACGGACAATCTTTGTCCATGTCTTCAAAGTCTCTCCACACTGGACCCCCTTGAGTAATGAAGGGAACGAAGCTTCCATCGAAGCACTAGCGTGGAAAGCTCAAGTTCAGCAAAGCGTCAGCGTATTGACACAGCCGAGCGATACGCGTATTCGGAGTTCGAATATCTGAACGCACCACAGTAACCTGAGACAGTAGCAATTCTTCGGCCGTTCTAGACAGCTCAATCTCAGCCAGGAGGTGGCACTGTGTTGCCCTATGTACAATATTATCGATAATCTGCATCTGATGCTTGCGCGCAAGCGCATATATAATGGATCTTCTTGTGCTAAGACCCATCGCCTGTTCGCAGATATTGAACATTGTCTGCCTCAACTGCTCAGCTCATCTCATACATCTCTCGACGACAGAAATCATATTCTTCAGACATAGATCACTATCCACCATCGCAGGAACTAATCCCGGCAAGGCCAATACGCGACAAGCAACCATGGCCGTCCTTCAGCCTTACAGAGGCGATTACTATCTCTGGCATTACCTCCCGTCGGTACCCGCAGCCATAATATTCTTACTGATATTCCTCGGGTGCACTTTCGGGCTGATCTGGAGATCATGGAAAGCGCGTGTCAAGTTCGGCATCCCGTTCATCATCGGAACTTTCTGTAAGTCAACCCAAACGACACTCACACAATTACTATCGAGTGGTTCTCTGACATTGTGAAACAGTCGAAGTCATTGGATACGGTGCTCGGGCGGCCGCCTACAAGAACACTGCAAGCATTTTCCGATACTCTCTGCAAAACGTCTTCACATTGCTCGGACCGACCCTGATGGCGGCTACGATCTACATGATGTTCGGGAGACTAGCACGTGTTCTCCACGCCGAGAAGCATTCCATCGTGCGCGTGAGCCTCCTCACAAAATTATTCGTGGGCGGCGACGTCCTTGCCTTCGTAGTGCAAGGCGGCTCTGCGGGCCTTCTCATGATCGAAAACCTGGCCTCGATTGGAAAGGCCATGGTGATCGTCGGTCTGGTCATACAGATCATCTCCTTCGGCCTCTTCATGGTCACATTGGCAGTCTTCCACAAGCGACTCGCCAACGATCTCACGCTCAAATCCCTTTCTCTGGACGTCCCTTGGATGCGGATCATGAAGCTTATGTACGCCATCAGTCTCATGATCATGATTCGCAGCATCTTCCGACTTGTCGAGTACACACAGGGGATGGATGGCTATTGCATGCGCAATGAGTGGACACTGTATGTGTTTGACAGCGTGCCGATGGTGCTGTCGTCGATCTTGATGCTTGTGTGGTTCCCAGCCACGCTGCGGGACAACTTTCGTTAGTGATGCACCTCTGTTATTGGAGGCGAATCAGAGAGACACAGGAGGAAGTGTACTGTTCGTGGTTGCGAGCGATTCGATAGACAGACTTCTTGAGTTGTATAGACGCTAAATCGACGTTATATTGAGCATCATGTCTGAATTGCATTTTTTTCTGCTCGGATATACCGTGACATACAAGATAATAGAGATTACCACTACCCGGAGCACTATGAACAGTACTTTCTTCAACACGTGAACGGCCTTCTACATCTGCAATGCACTGGCTGAGAGCTAGTGAGTGCCGGACTATAAGCATTGCAAAGCAGAGATATCGAAATACGCTGCAGAATACGCCGAACCAAACGAGCTGGAATACGCCGAACACGCTCGTGTCGATACGCGTATCCATGCAAATACGCGCGTTTTGATAGGGCAATGGAAAAACCTACGAGGCTCTACAGAATTAACATGCATGCCACTTAGCGTCTTCCCTTCTAATTTTACGACCATGAACCACGTACAAGCCTCATTAGCCAAGAATTACGACGGCAGTGAGGCAATGGCTCGCGAGCAGCAAACCACTGGTCGTACATAAGGTCCTTTGACCACACCGGCCAACAACTCACCTCAACATACTGTCTATCGACAACAATCAACTTCGAGTGACAATGCAACCTTCTACCTGGACTCTACCCACTTTGGTCATAGCCACTTCGCTGGTCAGCTACAGCAATGCTGCCATCGTTGACAACTCTGCATGTGCCTCTTCCACCTTTACCTTCCCGGAGATCCTAGGCGCGAAGCTCATCGATGTCACTGCGAATGAAGTGCACAACTACTCAACCTCCTCGATCCTCCCCGGCACCGACGTTTCTGCGAGAGCGGCCATCGACTTCTGCAACACCACCGTCACGTACACTCACCCTGGCTGGAACGACACGATCAACGTTTCTCTGTGGCTGCCGCTCACAGGCTGGAATGGAAGACTTTTGGGCGTTGGAGGCGGAGGTTTCGCTGCATCCTTCGGCTACGTCTACCAGACTGCTGCGGTCGACAAGGGCTTCGCTGCCGTTGCGACGGACTCTGGCCATGCGTCTGGGCAAGAAGCCGCTACAGACCCAAGCCCGTGGGCCACCACAAGCCCTGGCAACCTCAATCTCCCGCTCATTGAAGACTTCGCCTCGCGGACTCTGGGCGAACTCAGCACGATCGCGAAGCATGCGATTAGAGAGTACTTCGGCAACGGACCTTCGTACTCATACTTCACTGGATGCTCCGGCGGTGGACGACAGGGACTCGAACTGGCACAGGCGTTCCCGGAAGCCTTCGATGGCATTTTAGCTGCGGCGCCGGCTGCCTACTTCGAGACTCTTCTGGTGGCTGGATATTGGCCTACTATGTTGATGAAGCAGCAGAATGTCACCTTGTCTCAATGTGAGATCAAGGCCTTCACGGCAGCCGCTGTCGAGCAGTGTGACAGACTGGATGGCTTGGAAGACAGCATCATCTCTCACCCAGCGTATTGCGAATTCGATGCCCACGCTTTGGTGGGCAGCAACTTTACTTGCGATGGCGAGCAGCACAGATACACAGAAGCCGGAGCAAAGGTCGTCGAAGCTGCTTGGTCTGGCTTCAACAGTTCTGAAGTGTCCTGGCCCGGCGTTGAGATCGGCGCTGATCTCACCGAGTCTCTCATCGTCACCGAATGCGCCGAGGGCGATGTCGCTTGTTCTTCTACCAGTCTCTGGAGCGGTATGCTGGCCAACTTTGTCGTAGCGGATCCCGACTTCGACCCTTCGACGCTGTCGACCGAGGAGTTCTCCCGCCTTCTCGCAAAGTCTGTGGCAATGTGGCGCTCGAAGCTAGGCTCTGTGAATCCCCATCTACACCGTTTCCAAGCAGCTGGCGGTAAATTAATCACCTGGCATGGCACAGCCGACACGATCATTCCGCCCAAAGCCACCGAGAAGTACTTCAACGACGTCTTGAAGCACAACGACAATGTGTCGGACTTCTTCCGCTACTTCGAAGTGCCTGGCGTTGGGCATTGCAGCGGCGGCCAGGGTCCGCTGCCCAATGCCGCACTTGAACAGCTCATGGCGTGGGTTGAGAACAAGACTGCGCCTGTTACGCTGGACGCTTCGTCGGCCAGGACGGGCCTTCACAGACCGCTTTGCCCGTATCCGTCGCGACAGGTTTATCTGGGTGGGAATGCCAATGAGACGACATCGTTCGCGTGTGTGCCGAGAGATTAGGAGCAAGTGCGTTTGATGGACTTTCTTTACTTTGTCCTATTTCCTTTGTCTGGCGTGCGAGTAGTCGCATGTAATCCTGAGACACCGCCCTTGGGTCCAGAGTTGGGTCAGAAATATAATATAAGTCGTGTATGTACTATAGCTGTCGATAGGACTCACTGAGTCTACTTTGCGCAAGCACAAAATATGCATCTTCATCCGATAGTATGTTGTTCTCCTTTGAAGTGATGATGTGTTGATGTCTTCGCGCTGAGAATGCGAAGCAAGCCCGGACCAGAAAGCGAAGGGAACCCGAGCTCCTCGGGACGACGAGCAAGCACCGTACAAAGTACGTGGGTAGCGCTCAGCCTCGACTGTACGCGCTGCTATATTCCTGCCTTGCTTATATGTAGTCGATGGCAATGCACGCATCTACAAGAACACCCAAACCGGGCGTTTTCCAAGATCCACCACCTCACCAACCACCTCCTTGACCACCACACCTTCACACCTTCAGACACGCATCTTTCCACTTACCGTACCAGAAAAGGCTACCGCCCACACAACGACAAAAATGCAGCTGCTGTCATCCATCCTCTCCTTCGACGAAACTTGGAAGTACCGCGTCCACATCGCGCAAATCATCCTCATCGTTCTCGCCATCATCCTCTCCATCGGCCGCGTCACAATCCGGAACCCGCCCGCGACAAGATCCAACACCGTCGCTATCACCATGGTACGTCAAGTTGCTTTCTCCCGGGAAACATCACACTCAACGCGTGTGGCACAGTACATCTGGAACCGCGAGATCTAACAAACAAAACAGGGCATCAAATCCCTCGTCGTCATCGCCTACCAACTCCTGACCGAGCACCGCGCGCGCTTCCGCAAGTGGGCCAGCACGAAAGCGAATGCCATCCTAAACAGCGTGGAAATCGTGTTCTGGCTTGCTGTGCTGGTCGTCACTGGGATGGGAGTCGGGAGGGCGAGTGGAGCTGCTGCGGCGCTGAGTGCGCTCACGCTGATTCTTGCGATTGCGTTGGAGTGAGTTGAAGGTTTTTTTCAAGTGGTCAGAATGGAGATTTTGTTTGCTGACGTGTTTGCCGGTGCAGGTTGCTTAGTATTTGGATGGCGGGATGCTCGATCAAGGTGCATCGACGAGCGAAGGCGAGTGCTGGGTATGGTGTCGGTGCTGCGGCGCTGTCATATGTCCAGAGCAGGCCGAAGAGTTATGCGTATCCGCCGCCTGCTATGCAAGAGAGGGGATATGGAGCTTGAGAATTGAGGTGTTGGTTGTTCCGCTGGTTAGAGAGGATCCGTGGGCGGAAGAGTATCGTAAATATAGAAGAGCATGGAAGCTCGCATGGAGCAGCTGTTGCTATAAATCATCATGAGTCGACCAATATTCGAGGTATCTGCTTTGGACGCAAGAAATCATCGCGCCAACCAAAGAGATGTTGTGGTGACTTAGTGTCATGGTCTCAGTGGCTGGTACACCAGGGATTCCCATCAATCCAGCCAGTGATGTGGCACAATCTACACTTGACGTCGACGTGAGCGCGATCGCACGCGTGTTGTCGAAGACTTACTGTATCACCCGCGTGTACACCATCCATATCACAGTACCACGCCGGAAGTCGGATACAGGTAGCAAGCAGATTTGCGCATTCCACACTCGCCCCCATTGGCAAGCATTCGTGGAGCCTTGGTCAACATTTGAGAGTGTTAACACTCTTCGCGGTCGGAAAAGAGAAGTGCAATAGCCGCTTTCGCTTTCACCGCATGCCGCACGACTTCCACGTGCGTGGAAGAACGCAGGCGTAGGTTCAGCGGCTTCGTCCGTGCAACACGAGCGAATGCAAAAAATAAGGAAAAAGCCTATTGCACTGTCCATAGCACGAAGCAAGTGACCGCCTCGTCGTACGTGCTTGCGGGCGCGCTGGCTGGCAGGCAGGGTCTGCTTTCTTGCGTGCGCGCGTGTTGTTGGACCGGCGGCGACATGACCTGGCCTGGCGGACCGCGTTAGCCGGACACAGACAGGTGTGCCTGTGCCTCGAATGCTTCGGATAGGCACTGTTGTCGGATAATTACATCCATTGACGACGCATGCATGCATCCGAGGACAATTAATCCTCTTGCCCTCTTGCAGGCTTGCAGAGAAGTCGGACTTCGGTCGGTCGGGCGGCAAGGGTTTGGCTTTGTAAGGAGAAGGAGGTGAGTTGAGGCTGGACAGCATCCTGGTGTCGATCTCGATCATCGCGCCACGTGCTTCGGCGGTCTAGGGTTGGTGGCCATGCGACGACTTTAGCAATGTGGTATTTGCGCTGCGACAAATTGCGTATGTAGGACGACGGGGCGACGGGGGTGCTGCCCCCAAAACATGGCTATCTATCGCAGGGGAGGTGGGACTTGGCTATATTGCTCACGGAGGTTTAGTCATGATACCGCATGGGTGAACCACGCGCGGGCGGTAGGGTGGCCGAGGGCGATCGGCGGGTTGGCCAGGTCATGCCTGTCGATACACGGCGGGTCGATTTGCAGACGCGCGCGGTCATCTGTGCTCTCCGCGCGCTCGTAAATTGCTTTGCGGAGCGGACACCGACTTTTGTTGTAATATATGCGCAGTATGTACGACTCGAGTCACGGGCGACGGGTGTAGCATTATGCAACATACAAACGCCCTGCTGCTGTGTTGTATTGCGCAGCGACCCGACATTGACGCCGAGACGCGGGTTGTAGTGAGAGGGCAAGAAGCAGACGAGCCGATCTTATGCTATATATGCGTTTCGCTAGCATGAGCGCAGGAATAACTGCGTCATCATCATCGCGAGGGTAGTAACACACACACATGTAGTGAGGTGAGGTTGCTGTGGTGTCGTGGTCATAAGCAGGCATCCCCGTGTCGATGGATGTTCCTCAGCCAGCGCAGCCAGCACGACCAGCACTGGCAGCACAACGGAACAAGACAAGGAGAGACATGGGAGACATGGCATCGATGCATCGAGGATTCCCTGGAGAGTACAGCAGTGTGGATAATAGACTAGCGCAAGATGGACATGACAGTACATAAGTAATACATGCAGGAGCGTTGGGCAGCCGAAATTGAACGGGGTGATGGCATGTACAGCCCTGAAGCAGAATCCAGGTAGAAGGCCTTATGGCGGATTGATTCAGCGGCGTAGGTTTGAGACGTTTGATCGTGCGGCACGCGTGAGAGATGGGCACTGATGATAATTGCAGTGGTGATGGAATTCTCCTCGCGCACGAAGACCACATGGACATATATCCAACTTAAGATGCAGACTACTGCGCCGCGCGATGAAACACGGCTTGGGGTGGGTTGGCAGATCAGCGGACGCGCAGTGGCAGCAGTAGTGATACTATCACCGATAGACGTGCGGTATGCATGGCAGCAGGGCGGCGCGGTGGGTACATGTTACTGTGTTATTATTATTATTCTGCAGTATGCCAAGACAGAAGGATGCGCTGCAACAAGAAGCCTGCACCCTGCTCGCTTTCTTCATGCATGCGAAGTCGGTACCTCCCGCCGCGGTGCTGCATTCGCCCGGAGATGTATCGGTCGGGTCGGGAGGAGGAGTTGTTTCATTGGTAAGGCGCGCCGAGTTTTGGTTTTGGGTTTTGAGTTTTGGTGGCAGAGGGTGTCGGTGGTGTCGGTGGTGGTGTGTCCTTGGTCGCTGGCTGCTGGCTGGCACGACTTTTCCATGGCTCGCGCTATCACTACACTGCATCAGCATCGGCAGCCATCATCACCCCAAGACCGCACATTCTCGGCTCGGAGCAGCAGTCTCTGTCGTGCCCTGCCCTGCAAGGTTTGTCTCGTCGCTCGCATCTCTCTCGCTGGCCTGGCCTGGCCTGCCTGCCTGCCTCATCGCTCGCCCGCCCGTCCGTCGTGAGACATTCCCGCGCCCACCCCTGACTATTGCGCGCACGCATCGCAAGGGAGCACCGAGCGTCGCCCATCTAACACCTGCGCACCAGCGTCCAGCGCTGGAACATCCGTCCGAGCCCTCGCGCGCCTTACCTTGCCTTGCCTGCATGCATGATCGATCGTCTCGAGCTACAATCCCCCATCGTAGGAGGACTGACGGACTGACTGACTGACTGACTGACTGCTGAGGTGACGTGGTGGGAGTAGCCCGCGCCCTCTCTCTACCTTTCTGTCTCGCCTTCCATCCTTCTTCCCTGCCCCTCCCTCTGTTTTGGTTCGTCCGGCACACTACTACTACTTCTCTTTACACGCCTTTCTTGCCACCATTGCCACCACTACTATTCTCCGCCCTTCTCTCCCTTCCCTCTATCGCATCTGTCTTTCCTACCTCATCACACCACAGCGCATAATCTGTGCCCTCCACTCGTTTCACCTTTCACTCTTTCTTTGTGCTTGCCCACCGCCCGGTTACGTCGGCTTACCCGGACGCTTGCGGATCTCAGAAACCTCCAGACCACAACACTTCCATTCACTCCGACCCCGGCGTACAGGTATGTTCAGCACATTGCTTTTCCCGGTTCTCGAATCACACTGTGCTAGCATCGTGGCATCCGCTCCACCCCAGCATGCTCCATGCGGCTTGCCGTTCGACCATCATATGCTGTCCCCGTGTAACGAACGTGTGACTTCGGCGCTTTTTACTAACTGCAAACCGTCAGGCCTTTGATTCACAACCTCCTCTTCGGGCGGCTCTCTGCATTTCCACGTGTTCTTTGATCGCTCGCCCAGGACAAGGTCTCACCTTCCCTTCGAAACACTCCTTGCTTCTGCAGAAAGTCCTTTCTGTGTGCAAGTTGCAGGAAGTGATCAGCTTTGCGACGCCGTTGCCGCGAAGGACAACAACAACACCTGTTCGTGAACGCACAACGTGCCTCTTCACTGCTAACAAACATGGCGCCCGCTGCCAACACAAACAGCTTGCCGAACCGTGAAAAGGCACCTGATGCCTCACACACCCGACACGCCAGCAAATCCATGGAGGGTCAGAGCCGCGTAGAGGCGGCTAGAAGCAGAACAGGCTCGAATGCACATGAATGGGTCCACGTCAGCAACCAAATACAGCAGCCACAGTTCGACACAAGCAACACTTTTGCCAACCAGAAGTCCTTTGGAACATCCACAATGAACGCCATCTCACAGCAAAACGTCGACGCAGAGATCGAGAGACATCTCCGATCGAGTGGACCTCGAGGAGAGGAGATACTTCCGGCTTACCGCAATGCCTCAGAACAACCTCCCATCACACCCGACTCACTTACCGAGCTGGACATGCCACGGATCATCAACAACCCGAAACTTCGCCACGACGTCAATTTCGACCGCGAACTGCATTTCCGCCCAAATCTGGACGGGGCACGAGGGAAAGAGAAGATCAAGTCAGCCAATGACTATTGGAAGGCATTAGAGGCCGAGCTCTACATGCTGGATCTCTCACAAAGAGCGAGGGCACAATCTAACGGGACCGATGATCCAGGCTACTGGGAAAGCCTCATGCGGGCGAGTAGAAAGCGATTGCCCAGTGTTTTCAGAGTGGTGCGTGACATCCTGATCACACTAGTACCGGATCAAGACCAGGCCAAGATCATGGAGCGACTGGACGTTGATCTGCTTATTCATCAAATCAACAATGGAGTGTGCGATCTTGTGGACCTTGCAAACTGGCTCGGAATCGTTTTGAAGAACCATTGTGCGCCGATGAGGGACGCGCTCGTGGATAAGATGCGTAAGAGCATCACGAAGGGTGCACAGCAAGCGGATCAGAAGCTCATGGTCAGCGGACTGCGACAACTGCTCAACCTGCTGGAAGCGATGAAGCTGGATGTTGCCAACCACCAAATCAGGCACATGCGCCCACTTTTGATAGCGGACACGGTGAACTTTCAGAAGCGGTACAACGACCACCGCATCGGCCTCGGCAAGCTGAACCCAGACGTCTCACGATTATGGCTGGAGCAGGAATACGACACTCTTAGTCTGATGGGAGAAGAACCGCTCACCTACTTGGACGCCTTGACACACGCCATTCTGCGGGACCTGCTCTTCTGCTCGAATACTACCAGTCTGACTTCCACTTTCTACCTCGATCTCGACCGTCTACGCGGGATTCGTATCGATATGCACAACATCGTCTGCCACAAGATCTGTGGCGATGTCCTTGTGCATCTGCTTGCTCCGGGAATCTCGAGACATGAAACGTCGAAAGCGTTGACCGCCTTACGGACCTCACTCACAGCAATCGTCGGATCGCAAGGCCTCTGGGCTGAACAAGTCGGAAACATTGCCGTGGAGATAGTTCGTCTTGTTCTTACACTGGAAGGCCGCGCACACCCATACGACGCAGATCTAATTCGATTGGCTGAGAACAAACTTCAGGAGGATCTTGAACCCACTTCCTCAGCTTTCTGCATGCATGCACAAGACATGCTTGATCGCCTTCTTCCAAAGACTAAAGAGTGCGTCAACACACACTGCAGAATGCCCGCTGTCGAGCTGCAGGACGCACTTGTACCGCCATTGCCTGCTGCGCCCAATCACTCTTTTGGCATGGGCGCTATTTGTGAGCCTGTTGCAGCGGCAAAATCATCAGATCCCGACATCGATCTTGTGCGTCGCTTCTCACACGTTATTGTGCTGCACTGGCAAGTTTGGGCCGATCTGGTCTACCTTGTTGAGCCAGAGCCAGAATATGGTCTCAATTCACCTTCACCCTCGGCCTCTCCAGAGCCCGTCACTCGCGCGATTTTCGACCCCGGTCACAAGTTTATCCCAAAGGCCGTGACCATGGATCCTGAAGACAATGGCATGCCTACTCCCGCGCCATCTCCAGAAGCGGACTCTGATCTCAACGACGGCGATCAACCGGATTCATTTGAAAATACGATGCAGTCGTTCTCATCCGAAGACCCGAGCCCTCGTTAGTCCGAACATCACCGTTTTATCGACATACGTCAAATTACAGGTGCCCGACATCCTCGTGGCAGCAACACGCAAGCATCCTCATTTCGCACACAGACTGGCACACTTTCTGCTTGCCGTCTCTACCAGGCCTCACCACACCCTACGGCCATAATCGAACACCACAGACAACAACGGCTCTAACAACAGCCATCTCTGTATTGGTATTAGCATCGGCGTTTTTGTACCCACCACCCCGGCATCTGGATATCTGGGTCTGCTCAGCAGCCTTCCACAACTCTATTGGATCTGGCATGCTTGCTCTTTTCTTGTTACTTGTTTTTTTTTTTTTTTTTTTTTTTTTGGTTGGGCTTCTGTC
>LJJI01000138.1:0-121170 GCA_001553865.1 Cladosporium sp. BSL10
GAGGGGGGGGGGGGGGGGGGGGGGCAGATCATGGATCATCTGGCGGTTGTGCGGGCTCAACGGCCCGCGACCGTTCCAAGGTAAAAGAATAGATTCACTTCATCATACTTACTGCTTGCGGTTACTGCCGACGCAAATACGCTCGTCGTCACATCCATCCACAGACCATCCACGCGCGTGGACTGGCACTTGACGCTTTCCTTCAGCCCTACCTCTAGAACATCCCCATCCATCTGTCAAACCTACTCCTACCAGACTCAACCCATCGTCCACCTGTTATGTGAACACCTTACAACCCTGGAGCTAGGTAAGCCCGCCCTGACCCCGTCCCTCATCCCCAGCAAGCAGCAATCTCAAAGCAAAGCGCTGTCAGCAAAACCGCAGACACTAAGACATGTCCTCCAAGCGCTCCAGAGCCGCATTCGAGTCCGATGCTCCGCCCAAGCATGCGCCTTTTGCACTTTACGGCACGCCTCTGCCCGCTTACGACCCGGACGCCAGAGACGATGGCAGCTACGTGCCGATATGGAAGCAGGAAGTGACCGATGAGCGTGGGCGGAAGAGATTACACGGCGCCTTCACCGGAGGCTTCAGTGCTGGGTATGTTGTATCCATGTTTCTTGCTCCAGGGTTGAGGCGCACGGAATAGCTAACTTGCGCAACAGATACTTCAATTCCGTCGGCTCAAAGGAAGGCTGGACGCCCTCGACATTCGTCTCTTCTCGCAAGGATCGCGCTCAAAAATCGCAAGATGACAAGCAGCGCCCGCAGATGCGTCCGGAGGACTTTATGGATGAGGAGGATCTTGCTGAACGTGCGGAAGCGCAGCAATTGGAGACACAGGGCGCTTTCGCCGGCTTAGGCAGCAAGTCCGCAGATGGAAGCGCGAAGGGCATGTTCTCTGACATGTTCAAGACGACTGGAGAGACTATGGGTGTGAAGCTGCTCCAGCGTATGGGCTGGCGACAAGGACAGGGTGTCGGCGCAAGAGTGAAGAGGAGAGCTCAAGGCGATAAGACTGGCGAGGCACACCTCTTTGCACCGGAGAACACCCGTATGATCACTTTCAGCAAGAAGACGGACAAGAAAGGTCTAGGATTTGCTGGGGAAACAAGTCTCGATGGGCTTGTCGGCCGCAAAGCCGACGACGAGGATGATGATAGCGATGCTGATGCTCGCATTCTGTCCGTCAATCGCTCCAAATTGCTCGCCAAACCTAAGAAGCTGAAAAAGTCTTCTTTTGGAGTGGGTGTCTTGAATGACACGGGCTCAGACGACGAGGATCCTTACGCGATTGGCCCGGCGATCAATTACAGCAAAATTATAGGTGGTGACAAGAAGAAGCGGCGAGGCGGACTGGTCTCGAGCACAGCTACACAACGCCCGACCTTCACATCGTCAAAGAAGCTATCGCAAAAACCAGCCAGCACTCTCGAAGGCTTCCGACGATGTCACGATGGTCGCCTTCCACTAGACGGATTCGTCCTCTCGACCAAGCCTCTTCTGATACTGACTGAAGTTCACTACGCGCCGCCGACCGTTCCAGCAGGATGGAAACCCAAGCGTGCCACCAAATTCGACATGAAGCCCACCACATACGAATCCACCGCCGACGCCGCAAAAGCCTCCTCACTCGATGCAAAAGCACGCTCTGCCCTACTGGGCGAGGCACCTCTTCCAGGAAAATCAATCTTCGACTTCATCACCCCAGCAGCACGAGACAAACTCGCCTCCGCCAGCGGCCGCTCAAACTTGCCTCAAGCGCGTGGTGAAAGCGCCCCAGCTGGCTTCGAGTCGAGCGCCAGCACCAACAGTCGCACCCTCTGGGACCTGATCCCTCCTCTGGACCCCAAAACCGCATCAGCAGCACTGCACCGCGGCCACAGCGGCTGGATGCCCTACTCCGAAGACCTCGACAAGCGAGCGCGGTACACAGCCTTCCTGACTCTCAGCGCCGGGCTCTCTTCGACCCTCCCCCCTCGCCCGCCAACATGGTCCGCAGAAGAATGGGCCAAAGAGCTGCGCGAGTTCGCGCAAGCCGCCGAAGTCTTCAAGCCGATTTCAGGCCTCATGGCCACCCGCTTCACAACTTCCACCGCGAAGCCGAAACTCGCCACAGACGCCCCCGACGCTCCCGCCGACGCGCCGAGCAAACCCGCAGACCCAGCAGAAGAAGCCGCGAGAGCAGGCATGTACGGCCCGCTGACGCGCTCGCGACACCTGTTCTACCCGACGAGATTGCTCTGCAAGCGCTTTGGCGTCAAGCCGCCGGCCAACACCGGCGTGGATCCGGGTGAGTCTACGGCGGGAGGTGGCACTGGGGAGGGCAGTTCGGGACAGGGCGCGAGCGGGCTGGTTAGCAAAGCGGCGATGGATATGATGATGATGCACGCGAGCCAGAGTCTGCCTAGGTTCGCGAAAGGAGGCACTGAGGGTGGTGATGACGAGCAGCATGGCTCTGCTGGCATTGAGCCTGAGCAGCGGGCGCAGGTGGATGCCGAGACGAATGAGGCGCTCGAGGGGAAGAGGCCGGATGAGGAGGTGTTCAAAAGCGTGTTTGAAGATTAGATAGTGATGGTGCAGTAGTTTCGTCATTCAATCACTCACGTTTCAAGAGCTCGAGATTATATATATGTATGCAGTGTGATCGTTCAATGTGCATGATTGAGGAGTGACGAGTCATTACGGACCTCTGACTTAGGGAGCCCCTCTCAAATGTGGGAAATAGGATGTTCGCAGCATCACTCAAGATGACATCGGGAAAAGGGGAGGGGAAAGATTCTTCCTTCTCCGTGCCTGTTGCAGCTCGGCTGATTATTTAACAAAATCATAGCGGAGTGGTATCACATTTACACCAAAAGAAAGAAAAAAAAGAAAAAGAAAAAAAGAAAACAACACGAGAGAGAGAGAGAGAGAGAGAGAGATAGAGAGACAGAAATCCACCCAATCTCTCCCAAACGCCGATCCCCAACACCCAACATTTCACACATCATCAATCATGTTTTCCCACGTTTCACAAATTCCCCTTCCCAGCACCCTGCCCCGTCGCCGTCCCATCATACCCAGCCCCATCGCCCCCAACCACCACCTGCTGATTCCAGTCCCCAAGCCCTTCCATCATCTGGTTCCAGTCCACATCGCTCATATTCATGATATCGGGACCGCCGGGCGTGAGACCCGTGCCTCCACCTCCCACTCCGCCGCCGCCGCCGCCGATTTCCCAGACCTGCGATTGTTGCAGGAAGTCTTGCTGCATTTGCGCGGGGTCGAAGGATGTGGCGGGGTAGGAGGACATGTCGAAGGCGGTGGTGGTGAAGGTTGTGTCGTGCGGGTCGAAGAAGGTGGGGTTGAGGTGGGTGTTGGGATGTTGTTGGTGCTGGTGCTGGTGCTGGTGCTGGTGTGGGTTTTGGGTGTTTGGAGGCGAGTAGGCTGTGTTGGAGGTGTGGGAGGAGTTGTTTTGTTGGGAGCTGGGGGTGTGTTGACCGCCTCCTCCTCCGCCGCTGCCATCCGGGCTGGTATCCATGTCTGTGGTGAGGTTTACTGGGCTGCGGTACTGGTTTGAGTCGGTGACGGTGTGTAGTGAGCCTGGCGTCCGTTGCTCGCGGTTCGTGACGTCGAATTGATTGCGGTCGTTTGGCAGGTAGCCTGTGTATGATGTGTCGGTCGTGGCTACGTTACTATATTCGAAAGGTTCGGTGACTCCGGCCGCTACAGGGATGTTTGGCACATTCTGCAAGTCCGGCTGGTTGTAGACTGCAAGTCCTTGATCGCCGTACGCAGGAGGGCGTCCGGTGTGAGCGGGATCAGGCATGGCGAGGTGATCCTGCGGACAACCTGGCATTCGGTTTGCAGTTCTACTTTGCGTTGGAATGTGCTGACGGAGAGCAGCGGTGTCTTCCAGACCTGCGCCTTCGAGGTCGACGTCTAATTGAACTAGGAACGATTCCGTAAGAGGGTTCCTGCGCTTGATCGCGTTCATCGCCGCTAAAAGGAACTGCAAAGATGTTCGCACTTGGTTGTCTTTTGGCCGTGACTTCAAATATTGGACGAACACTCTTGCCGCAACGTATAAACAGAAAGATATGAAAGGATTCATGGCCGCGAGATCCAGATGGCTGATAGTCCGCATAATACTAGCAGTTTCTGCTGCTGCAGTTATGCAGCGGACCTTACTTTCGGCAGAGAGCCTGGCCGGCATTCGATTTTTATCAGCTTTGAAGATTGCTGCTTGGTGGAGACATATGGTCGATGTGTGTATGTTCATGTTGAGGAAGACAGTATTAGGGTTGTTCAGGCCGTTCGGCAGACGTAGTGTGTCCGGTAGAGCAAGTGCTGTGTGCGACAATATATTGTCCATACTGCGATGTCGCTTCCAGAACTCTCCATTCATATCATCGTCTCTATCGTCCGGTCCAGGTCGATGTAAGTGGGTTAGATTGCGGCCAAACAATGCCGCCATCAAGATGACACCTGCATAACTAGAGAGTTTTGATGCTCCTGCAGGCTCCAACGCATCATTCAGCGACATGGTCTTTTGTGGCTTGCTCATCTCGAACGCCGCCTCATCAACAGGCATGTTAGTCAAGATGTCCCTCTCTTCAATCACCATCGGCCATCCAGTGCCAATGCTCGAGTAGCGGTCAACACAGAAGCTCTGCCAGAATGTGCGTCGCCTCTCCTCGCGCTCCGTCCAATCTCTAGGTGGCGGCAAGCATTGCTTCACATCCAGACCTGTGCCGTCCAGACGGTGCAAGCCCATCATCAGCGTCATCCTAGAAGCACGCCCCGAGGACATCCAGGCGCGCGGGAAGAACATCATCTTGAACTCGTACGTCGCGAGCAGAATCCAGGTCTGCGCATGTGCAATCGTGATCATGCTCTCGCCGTGGCCGCGCATCTCGTCCTGTTGGATGTACTTTCGCGCTCGCTGGTAAAAGTGCTCCTGCAGACCCTCATATTTGTCCGTCACTGCCGCCGCATTCGCCCACATGGCGTATCTCAAACATATTGGAGGGCGGGCGTGCGGTGCCAAATGCATGGCGGCGTAGTATCTAGCCCTGTGCATCATGGGGCCAGAAGGGTGTATCTTGTCAAAGTAGGCTTGTGTGAGCTCGTCGATAGCGTCTTGGGGCGGTAGAGGCTCGTCCAGACCCAAGCCGATCATCTCCCACGGGAACTGCTCTTCTTGCGGCGCAATATTGTCACCGTTACTCGTCGCATTCAGCGCTGCATACGGAAATTGTGCTTGCGCGGGACCGTCGTGCTGCTTCAGAGTGCGCTCGATATGCGGCAACATGTCCATGGTGCTCTTGCCCATCGCAATATTCCCTACATTCGCTGGAATCGAGCCAACGCTGCGTTGCTGCTGTTGTGCATCTCTCGCATTCCTACCATGCTTGTCCGCTCGGCTAGTTGCCTCTTCCTCTACAATAGTGTCATCCTGGCCCTTGAGCAGTGTCTCGACCTGTGCTAATCGCGCCTCCAGCGCCTTCACGTATCCTCTCTTGGGCCCGCTCTTGCGCCTGACTTCGTCGTAAGAGCAGTCATGTTGCAAGCGGTTGCACGTTCCACACGAAGGTTTATTCCCGTCACATTTCAGCTTCCTCTTTCGACACAAGACACAGGCTATGCGTTTCGGTTTGGGAGCTTGCGCGGAGCCATTAATGTCGTCCTGCGGTTCGGCTTGAGTGTCGGCGTCATCAGTCAGCTTGGTGGGCTGGCGGGAGAGATCGTTGAAGTAGTCGTCCTCGGGCGATTCGGCGGGCAAGAGCGTCATAGTTATATCTGTCGCTGAGAGCTTCTTATTCAGTCGCTACGGCTACATGTAGCCAGCTGTACGCACATGCAGAGCTGTAGAAGAGTAGAGGAACGGGTACGGAGCAACAACAGAAAGGATGCCTGGTAATACTCGCCGATTGGGGAACTAGATTGAGTTTAGCGAGACGTGGAATCCCTTGACGAACAAACACGGTACTCCAGCGAAGGATGCGGTCTAGCCTAGTAGTAGCCCTATTAGAGGGGCGTTTTCACTTTCGCAGGCTGCAGCAGAAGAGAGCGGTTCCACGTAAGCTTGATTCTCTCAAACTAGCGGCTTAGGTTATCGTCAAACTTTCGTCGCATTCGGACTCTCACATACATGTAATGTTATCATGATGTTTCAGCCACAAAGCACAAGCACGCAGCTTGCTTCTGACGATTCGGGAAAAGGCTAAACGGCCACCATTGAAGGTTCACTTTGCGAAGCCCTCTCTCTGTCTCTCTCTCTCTGAGCATGTAATAAAATGTTCGATGTCGTTAATTCCTATACGTGCAGGTAGTCCAACAACATGCAGGAACGGCGCGCTTCGATATGGTCTTCGTCTTGAGGAATCTCCGGACATATAATCTCTATGCGGGATTCAGCTGCAGCAGATTGAGATGCAGGCTGCCTTGCAACGACAGATCCAGCCGCGTCAAGCTGATTCATTGGCCGCCTTGCGACAACAGCACGAGCAGCATTAGTCTGCCCACAATACAGCCTTGAAGCGTCGAGAGCTTGAGCTATTGCGAGCAGCAAGGCTGCAGGACGAAGAGCGGTCTCGAGATTCGATGGCACGTCTGGATGAGATGGTGGTGATGCCGAGCGCACTGAGCGAGCTTGCATCTCAGCTACAGAAGAGGTCGCAGTAAATCACCGTGTTAGAGAAGGAGTTGCAAGGGAGACTATGGTCGGATTAGATGATGCAACAGAGGTGGTCACGCCGACGACGGGAGCAAGCTCCTCGTCCAGGATATACGTTTGATAGAGATGAACTTGCTTACCTGTGATATATTTGGGAAGCGATGACTTGCTACAACTTCTATCCCTTATGAGGATGAAGAGAGCGGCGAGGGCGGTTTCTGAAATACAGTCGTGATGCTCAAGTTTGTTTGTGTACGCAACAAACTCTCAGAGGTATTATTGCATCGGCTGTGGCTCAGATGTTCGGTTTTACTAGCTCGATAGCGACCATATTTGATAGGCACAACCAACAGCATCTCAATGGCGGACAAACTCATCCTCGAGCATGAAACCCGTGATACCAATACATATGATTAGGAAGATGTGGTTGGTGCGTCTTGACTGCATACAAACTACAGCACAACAAAGAAGCTCGAAATAAACATTCAAGGAGAGAAATAGAATGCAGAATTGAGTGTAGTGATAGCAATCGACTCTTGTACATAGCCCTGCATTGACTGTTGTCAATGCTTGTGTCCCTCAAATGACAAAACGCCTCAAAAGGTCTGCCCTACCGCACTGCAGTGCCCTGCGCCTATTAATCAATATTGAACTGACCCAGTGTCTAATGATTGAAACACCACACGTCAATGTCCCACCGAGATCTAACATCAGGCTACAGAGATGGCGGCCAAATAGTGTTCAAACTGGCGGTCTGCTCACCAATAATTTCCAATGGTAGTGAGGGAAATTGCTATCAAAGCGCAAGACGCGAGACATAGGGTTAGAGGTGCTCGAGCTCGTAAGGACGTGAAGATAGTCAGAGCTTCTGATCGAGTTTCATTGCAATCGCGTTATCCTGAGATCGGATCGGGGGTTCGTGCGTGCCAGTCAGTGCGTGCTTTCAACATGATCTGCGCACACCGCACACCGGACATCCGTGGCTTGTGTGCATCAGCTCAGAACTTGCAGATCCTTTCTAGTTTGCAGAGAAGCTCCCGAAGTTGGCATTGACATGCGGCGAGCAGTGGAAATGAATATAGTTGTACATCTAGGTATATCTCGGTAATGTGCATCGTCTGATGCATGCATAATGTACAAAGTGCCAGTGGAGCACGAAAACGCCACAATGCGTTTAATTGGTGCTCCTGCGCTTGCCTTGGTTGCGCACTCTCTCCTGGACAACGTGCTTGTTGGGGTTGCGCTTTTGGCGAGTCTTGTAACCACCTTTGGCCTGTGTGAAGTTTTGTCAGCGATCTGCAGGACGGTTGGAAAGAAGGGATATCAAGACTTACGGGTGTGCCCCAGATAGAGACAGGGTTGACGTTACCCTTGCTCTTACCTCTACCACCACCGTGAGCGTGGTCTGCGGCGTTCATGGCAAGACCACGGACGGTTGGCCTGATGTTCAAATGTCTGCTGCGACCAGCCTTTCCGAGCTGCCTGAACTGCCAATGCGGGTTGCTGGCTACACCGATAGTGGCGCAAGCTTCCGCGCTGACTCTGCGCACTTCACCACTCTGCAGGCGCACAGTGACATCTCTGATCACGCCGTCGACATCGTTCTTTGCGATGACTGTGGCGTGAGTGCCAGCACTTCGGCAGAACACAGCGCCCTTGTTGGTTGTGCTGCCGACGTTGTACACCTGTGTTCCCATAGGCACCATCTTCATGGGCAAGCAGTTTCCACGGAAAGCGGTCTTCGCTGCCAGCATACCAGGATCCACCACACCACCCATGCTCGCAAGTAGCGATTTGGGAATGCCAGCGCGGAAAGACTCAATAGTGTCGCCAGCGCGCATGCCTTCCGCAGCAATAATGTAGCTCTTCCTCTTGTTTGCCACATTCTCCACCAACGCCAAGTGAGCAGAGCGGTTGGGATCGTACTCGATGCGCTCCACAATGTGCTTGCCGGGCTCGTCACGCTTGAAATCGACAGTCCTGATTCTGCGCCTGGCTCCACCACCTCTGTGCCTCATCACGACACGTCCAGTGTTGTTACGACCACCCTTTCCATGACCGATTTTGGCGTAAGTGAGTTTGGCGTAGGGCTTTCCTTTCCAGAGATGGTCGTTGATCGGGCGCTTCAAGTGGCGCACACCGGGAGTCCTGGGCTTGTAGGTCTGCATCTGGAAGTTTCCCGTGGCCTTGCGCGTAGGCGTCGCGGATGTAGTGGTTGCGACGGTGGCATCCTTGGTCACAGTGCTGGCCTTCAGAGGCTGTTCCTGGCGAGAGACATAGCGGCGGGTTACAGAGGAGAACAGGCTGCGGTAGGAGTTGCAGATGGGCCGTATCCGGGGCTGCAGCATTGTGATGGTTGTGTATGCGAAGACCGCAAAGATCTCCGGGATGTTTCGAATGGGAGGTGGAGGGAGTTGTATGCAACGGCGGTGTTCACTCGTTTCGCCGCCAGGCGCTCAATGTTCAGTTCAATGCAGGGAGCAATTTCACTGGCTTACCTGCCTATCTGGGAAGGGACGAGCCGGGCCAACCGTATCACGTGACCAAAGGCTTCGCCTGGCGAGGAGTTTTGATCACGTTGCCCAGTCGACGCGATAGTTCGCCTGGCCCGCCTTTAGAACGTAGCGAGAATGCGATCGGGTGTTTGAAGGCAGTCAGGGTGTTCATACAGCAGGCGCATTTACTACGTGTGTACACATCTCGCAGACGACAGATATCAAAAGCAAAGTACTGTGCTTTCCCCTCAAATCTCCCTTTTCCACCTGCCAGCGCGCGACAAGCAAGCAAGTTGCAACGTCTTGCCGCCCAGCCTCTTCATCGACGTGCAGGAAGTCAGCACAGGCCACTCGACTACGGTAGACTAGTGTCCGCGTCCCAAAACAACGTCACGGCGCGAGGGACGCGCGACCAAGGACGTTGGCCTGAGGCCAGCAGCTGCGAGCTCTTGCTAAAACCACCAGCCAGCGAGTCCTACACTGCTTCACAAACAAACACCGCACCGCCAGCGCCCACCACCACACCACCCACGGCCTCTGATACGCGCCGTTTGTTGCTCATCCGTCTGGCCTGCGATTCTTACGCGCCACATCCATCTCCCGGCATCCCTCACGAGCAGCCGCAGCACGTGTTCTGTTGATGTTGATACAACTACCCACCACCAACCACGCCCATACCCTCTCAAACACCTCGAGCCGGGCTCGTAACACCACCTACCCAGCTGTCCATCACTTTGCCAGCTTCAGTGAGTCGCGACCTGCCCGTCCATCACGCGATTCCACCCGCCAAAACAAAGCTGATCCGTGCTTTCAACAGACAAAAACAAGACTTCCATATCCCAAAGACATCGCATCTGACGCAAGCCCATCACATCCGCAATGCCTCCCGTACGTACACCACCCTTCGCCGTGTCTAATGAGACATATATGACGCGTACCAATGTCGTCGTCGCGCGTGTATTGACCTGTTTCTCAGGCAAGAGTTGCTACCCGCCGGGCTGTCACAGACGAGAACGCCGAGAATGTACCTGTCGGTACGACGCGCCTGACGCGTGCCAAAGCCGCCGCACTGGAGACTAACAATGCTGGCAACCCACCCCAAAAGGCCGCTGTCACCAAGCGCACCACTACTGCGCCCGCCAATGGCGCGCTCGGCACCCGCAAACGCGCTGCCCTGGGAGACGTGAGCAATGTCGCGAAGAATGATCCGGTCGAGACCGCAGACGCGAAGAAGGGCACATTGGGCAAGGCTACACTGGCATCAAAGACTGCGAAGCCTACTGGCGTCCAGAAGCCTGCGGCGCGTACTACTACCACCCGTACGACCCTTGCTGCCAAGTCTGCCAGCACCAATACCGAACTGAAGAGGCCTTCAAGTGGATCTGGTGTCGGAGGCCCCACTATCAAGAAGCGTAACACGTCCGCTGTCAAGCCTGCTCCTGTTGCTGAACTCGACGAGGAAGTTTCCGAGAACGTCCCGCCACCAAAGAACGGTGTTGCCACCACCCAAAAGGCAAAGACCTTCACATCCGAGGAACTCTCTATTGATGGCGACGAGATTGATCACAAGACCCTGGAGGAACTATCCAAAGAGGCCAAGGACCTCGACTCGGAGGATCTTGACGACCCACTCATGGTTGCCGAGTACGTGCACGAGATCTTTGACTACATGAAGAAGCTTGAGATCGCCACTCTTCCCAACCCGGACTACATGGACAACCAAGACGAGCTCGAGTGGAAGATGCGTGGTATCCTTGTTGACTGGCTCCTTGAGGTTCACACGCGCTTTAGGCTGTTGCCTGAGACCCTCTTCCTGGCCGTCAACATCATCGACCGTTTCCTCTCATGCAAGGTCGTTCAGCTTGACCGTCTTCAGCTTGTTGGTGTCACTGCCATGTTCATTGCGTCCAAGTACGAGGAGGTCCTCTCGCCCCACGTCCAGAACTTCAAGCACGTCGCCGACGATGGCTTCACTGAGGCTGAGATCCTCCAGGCTGAGCGCTTTGTCCTTGGTGCCCTCGACTACGACCTCTCATACCCCAACCCCATGAACTTCCTTCGTCGTATCTCCAAGGCAGACAACTACGACATCCAGACACGCACACTTGGCAAGTACCTTCTCGAGATCGGCTGCCTCGACCACCGCTTCCTCCAGTACCCTCCCAGTCATGTCGCTGCCGCCGCCATGTACCTGGCCCGTGCTGTGCTCGAGCGTGGAGCTTGGGACGCGACCCTGGCCTACTACGCCGGCTACACCGAGCAGGACATTCAGCCTGTCTTCAAGCTCATGGTTGACTACCTTCACGGCCCTGTTGTCCACGACGCCTTCTTCCGCAAATATGCCAGCAAGAAGTTCTTGAAGGGTAAGATAGCTGACACACCTTCCCGTCTCAAGCATCATGACTAACAATACTCCCAGCTTCCATCATTCTCCGTCAATGGGCAAAGAAGAACGCTCCCAAGTACCTCGGCACCGTCGTCTCAGACACCCCGAGCGGCAAGACTCCTCGCTCATGATCCTAATGTAGTGGGCCGTCGCTAAACTTCTGGTGCGATCAGGGTACGACATGCAACCCAGCTTCAATGAGCCGGGCAGGCGTGTTCGTCGTTCACTCGATTTTGCTCACCCGCGTCCGGGGTCCACGCACCATGCCAAACCCAACCCGGTCGGGACCGGCGGCTTCGCTTCTCTCTAGATCCAGCTCGTCTACGGTAGAGCTGCACAGGGGAGGAGATGTCAGAAGCCTTCCTACGAAATGAAAGCTAAAAAAGCAAAAAACAAATGATTGGAATAGCACACACCCTGTTCCTCTGAAAAATCATCCTCCCCCAAATCCTCCCTCACCCGCATTCACACACAAACACACATACGCACAAAGGTTGAGCCCCTTCATTCTGCTTTTTAATGAGCGTATGCGCACGTATGGCACTATTTGCTTCTTTTTCCTTTGTTTACTTTTTAATGGGGTGGGAGGGGAATTGCAAGCATCATGTTATGGCATGGGAGTATATCACAGGGCGAAAATCCACGGGTTTTCGAAACGGCGTTTTGTTGGGCTTTGGGTTGTTGTTGTTGTTGTCGTTGCTGCCGAGTCTTGTTGTTGCTTGCGTTGCTACTACAAGATGTTGGTTGGACAGTGTGCAAGCAGAGAGATGTTTGTTTGTTGATTTTGTGTTGTATGGAGTAGCGGGTTTGTTCTTGCTGCTTTTCGGGTGTTGAGATGCGGAATGAAAAAGCATTACAAAATTATCCTTGTTCCCTGCACGTACTTGATTAGGCCGAAGGAGCTGTGGGTTCCCAGTGAAGTCATGTTGAGACGGAGGGTCAACAACATATATACCTTCCATGCTCGACATGGTGCGCTCTCTGCTTGCAGACGACTTCATGCTTTCTTTTTGGTCTGCTGAGACCAAACTTGCATATGGCCTCGTGTGACACGAGCCGAGACAATGGGTGATTGCGACAAGAACATGCACTGCCACGCAGTCTAAACCTCCAGGCGGCTCAGCCTCATGTTGCATCATTGCGCGGCATGATGATTCGGAGGAGCTTATGTTCGCAGTCCTTCTCTCTCTTGTGCCTCCTGCGCCAGTCCCTGTGCCCTATCCGCACATTGTTCGCCTTTGCATGCCCACACAAACATACACCATGCCGACTATCCGTGGTGGCACCTCGCCCACGTACACAGCGACAATCCCGCTGGTCCCTCTGCCTACCTCGCGTCTTATCACTCATCCTAGTCCATCAAGCCCGCAAACATCTGCGCATCCGTCTGGACCCAATGCGTCGGCCAGTGTCGCAGCAGCGGCATCACCACCAGCGCGACCAACCTCAAACCTGCCATCCAACAATGCAACAACGAACCCCAGGCCACTTTCCAAGTCGGCGAGGTCCAAGCAGCACTCCCCCGCTCTCATCCTGGCATGGATCGGGGTTGCGCTCGCGGTGGCCGGTCTCACACTGACGATATTCTATGGCAAGCTGACAATGCTCCTCGCCCGCTGGACGGCCGGAAACGACTATCGCGAGTCCTGCAGGAACGATCGCGACGACGGAGTCCTGCTGGATGAAAAATGCAAGGAGGCACTCAGTCACCCTCCAAAGCCACCGCCAATCAAAAGGGAAGAGGTCTATGCCTGGCACCAGGAAGAAACTTATGTTTCACCACGATTACTGGTGATTTACTGTGTGCTGTCGCAACTGCTACCATACATGTACAAGACCAGTTGCATCCCAACAAGATCATCGTCGTTGGTCTCGAAAGTCACACACAAGCTTCATTGTGGTCGCAGAAGAGCCAACTATCCCCCGTACCTCCCGAGCTTCACTCGGATCTTGCAGTTCGTCGCACTGACTAGTCTCACAAGGGTTGAATATGGCTTCATTCCTGGGTTGCTCCCAGATTGGATAGTGTTCGAGATAAATCGCCATATGTACTGTGCCTTCATGTCATGGCTGCTGGCAAAGTGTCTTGTATCATTGCTCATGTTGACCAGACACTCGCGGTGGATATGGAACGACCGTCTTTGAAGGTCTTGACTAGAAGCAGGCGAACTGATTGGCAAAGTAGAGCATTACGGCGACTGCTCACCTTGAGGAAATGTAAAGTTTGGACGATGTATTCTACGTCTCTCGGACAAGGGTTTAGACTACAATTGTCTCTCTCAGGGAAAGGTTTCCCGAATTTGTACTCGCGTTCTGCTCGGCAAAGGATAGAATAGTCAGATCATTTATACTTTCGGCACCGAGCACGGTTTTCAAATGCTTTCACGCGTAATTTCTTTCGTATTCCTTTCAATCATGGCCACATCTTCCGTGTTTATCCTACTGGTGCGCCGCTTGCATCGGCACCTCGAACATGTCATCAATACCATCCTGCCCATTACCCTCTTCGATCTCCTCGCTCTCAATTTCCTCCTCGACCTCGTCCTCGTCCTCAAACCCAGTCTCCAGCCCGCGAGCCCTCAAGCGCTCCTTCATCTCCTCCCTCCGCTCCTCCTGCCAACGCATTAGTGATGCGCTAGCATGCACACGGAAGCCATAGATCCGCGGCTCGTAGCGGCGCTGTGTCTTTGTGGGCGCGAGAGCCGGGTACACCTGGAAGAGGATGTTGTGGAAGCTGGTGCCGAAGTAGGCGCCGTCTATTGAGTTGTGTCGTGAAGATTTGGGGTTGTAGATGTCTTCGCAGCGCGCGCAGTAGAGCTTGACGTTGGAGACGTTGGGCACGTCGTGCTGGCCCATGGGCAGCAGGTGCTGGGATTCGCAGATCACGCGCGGGCATTTGCCGAAGACGCCTTGCTTGAACTTCTCCATCTGGTGGCGAATCGTCAGTATGTTGTGGGAGAATGTTAGCTGTACTGTCAAAGGCTCACCATTTTTGCCAATCCTCTAGTTGTTACCACATACCGCGCGTGCACCAGTCCATAAAGGTGGCGAGCGCTTTTCTCGATCTGCTCCCGCATGTCGTCGTCGACTTCCATGTCGAAGACATCGGTCACGAGGTCGAGTGCATACTGGTAGTACTGCACTTCTGTGTTCAGTCCAGTCAAGTTGAAGCGATCTGTGAGGTAGTCCTCGTCGATTTCGCAGAAATATTCATTGCCGCGTGCCGCTATAAACTGAGATATGGTCAGCACATGTTTCCACAAGAACTTGTCACCTTCACAGAATTCCCGTTGGTGCTGGTGGCAAGGCTGGCTGGATCTGCGCTCGTGGTCCTTTGGGTGTCGGCGGTACGCTTCACAGCTCATCCCTTCGCAGGACTTGATCCTCGAAAGTGGAGCGATTCAAAGGGTCGCAGTCCACTCTGGATCTCACAAAGCGATTCGCGGCTCAACTTCGAGCCTGGGCCATCCTGCATAGACCCAGCCTCCCCCGTGACTCCCTCCGATAGCCCGATCCAGCAGCCAATTTGACCAGACACTCTCGCACCACCCCCAAAGTGCCATCATCGCAAGTGCAGCACATCAAAAGCACTCACCCAGTCCCTCCAGTAACTCGTGTAGTCGCTATCAGTGTCCGAGGCGAAGTCGTCCATGGCTGCAAGCTGTCGTCCCAACGCGTCCCAAAGAGAAAAAAAAAAGTTCTCAGTCCTTCCAAGCTCCAAACAGTCCAAGCGTGTCGAAAAAAGGTCGTCAGTCGTCAGAGAAACTTTGGAGAGAATGTTATGCGTCGTGATTTAATTGTTGGGGAGGTGCTTCTAGACTGTTTTGCCGGCCGAAAGGTGCAGTCAGTCAGAAAGCGCCAGCTGCCGAATCGGAAAGCGGCAAGTCTTGGCGTTGGCTTGCTCAGGAACATCGCAAGCAAGCAAGCTGGACTCCAGCTTCGTTTGAGTTTCACTGCTGGCGACTTCACAGTTGTAGGAAATACTGGAAGCTTCACTTGCTTTCTTTCGATGAGCTGTCGCGGCGAGTAATACACGTTCAATCGCTCTCTGGATTTGCTATTGCTGGAACGTGACAGTACATGCATGCGTCGTATGTTGAACCACTCGGCCGTAGTTCTGAGCAACACTTATTCCCGTGGACATGTGTGCAACGGTGTTGCGTGGTTCCTCGTAAACAGATCAGGTGTATCGATTGGCCGGTCTAGATTTCCGTGAAGAGTATTCGCGAGCAATCAATTTGAGTTGTCAACAACCAAAGTACAAAAGCCGACAAGTAAAGCTTTCTCTCCCGCCTTGCACTTCGAGTGCGGATTCAGCTGCGAATCTCACTTCGATCACATCAAGGCCCCAACAGAGCGCACACAGGCACAAAGGACGGACAGGGAAAAGATGACATTGCTGCCAAGTATATCTGATGCTTATAATTAACCATCACGCCCATTCGCGATACTTATTAGCGATATGGTCGTGACGAGCTGAACAGGTAGGGTTAGTGTTTTGGGGTGGGTGCATATGCATTGATGGACTTCAGGTGTCGACTTGGTGAAATTCGATCGTTATCTCTTAGCGAGTAGCGGCCTGTCACATTCCGATCTCGCACAAAGGTAAAGAACAGCCTGCTCTGAGCAAGAAGTCGACAGTCATTGATAATGTAGGCCCCCCCGGCGCTGACCTTAATACCCGTCGATGCTGTACGTAAAGGCAGCACTGAGAAGAACATCAAGTCATGTCCAGAGCTACAGGACCTACGACGTGGAGCATCATCGACGGACGGCAATAATTCATGGGTCACATTGACTCTCGACTATATATGACATCTACCTAGGCTGCACAGCGACGCCATCCGCGCCCGCTTGTGCCATAATCCTCTTCTTGTAATCCTTGACCGTGCCGCCGAAGTGCTCCACAGTGCCCTGGTCGCACACCCACAAGCTCGTGCACACAGCCTGCAGCATAGTGACATCGTGCGAAACCATCAGCACACCGCCCTGGAATTGCTGGAGAGCGATGGCGAGAGCGTCCATGGCCTCGATGTCCAGGTGGTTAGAAGGCTCGTCGAGGACCAAGATGTGCGGGTTCTGCAGACCCAAGCAGGCGAAAGCGACACGGGATTTCTGACCTCCGGAGAGCAGGCCCATCTTTTGCAGACCGGTCATGCCTGTGATGCCGAAGGCGCCCAAGTGGCGGCGGTACTCCTCGTCTGACTTGCCGGGGTAAGTGGCGGCCATGAAGCCGACGGCGCTGTTGTTCATGTCGAGAGCGTCGACGTGGTGCTGGGCGAAGAAGCCGATGCGGAGACGGGGGTTTTGTGAGATGAGACCGCCAGTGGGTGTGAGTTGGCCGATGAGGAGCTTCAGAGCAGTGGTCTTGCCGGCTCCGTTGGGGCCAACGATACCAATACGCGAGTCGAGCTGGACGGAAAGATCGACGTTGCGCAGGAGAGGCTTGTCTGGTGTGTAGCCGAACGAAACATTGTTCATCTGGATGATGGGAGGGGACAGCTTCTCGACATCGGGGAACTTGAAGTGCACGGAGTACGCGGCCTCTGGAGGCTCCAGGACCGGCATCTTCTCGAGCTTCTTGATACGCGATTGCGCTTCTGATGACTTTGCGGCGTTGTAGCGGAACTTGTCGATGAAGGCTTGCAAGTGAGCGCGCACAGCCATCGAGGTCTCGTACTCGCGCTTGGCAGTCTTCCGCCTCTCCTCCTTTGTTGCGTAGAAAGACTCAAAGTTGGCACCCTTGTAGTAATCAAGACGCTCGGAGTGCTGGTGAATGATGTCTGTGGCAACTTCGTTGAGGAAAGCTCTGTCGTGAGAGACGACGAGGACTGTGCTTGGGTATCCCTGGAGGTAGTTTGCAAGGAAAGTAATAGATGGGACGTCCAACATGTTCGACGGTTCGTCCAAGAGAAGGAGATCGGGCTCGCAGAAAAGTGCACGGGCGAGCGCCAATCTCATACGCCAACCACCAGAGAAGGACTTTGTGGGCCACTGTTGGCGTTCGTGTGTGAAACCAAGACCGGCCAGGATACCAGCAGCACGAGATTCGGCCTTGTCGGATTCCATCTCTGAAAGCTTAGCCATAATGTCAGAAAGGGTAGTGTCAAGGCCATCTCTCTGTACGTCAAGCTTAGCGGCATCGCCAGAGGTGTCTGCCATTTGTGAGCGCTCCGCCTCAAGGTCAGCGAGTTCTTGTGTGATTTTGGTTTGCTCCTTGAGCAGATGCTTTCGCCACACGTCAGCATCGAGCACGGCCTGGAGGGCAGGCGTGTCGTCTCCCATAATTTCTTGCTCCACGTGAAGAATCGAAATATGTGTAGGAATGGCAACCTCACGCTTACTGAGCGCCCTGAGCAATGTAGACTTGCCGATACCGTTCTGACCGACCAGACCATAGCGGCGGCCATATGCAAGAGTAAGGCTTGTGTCTGTGGTGATACGCTTGCCGCCAATGGAAATGTCGATGTTGTCGACCTTGATGTCTTTGCTCTTGCTGGCGTCCGCGCCCATTTGCAAGGGGTTTACAGCCATGAAGAAGTCCTCGTACGATTGCTGCTCGTCGGGCACGTCGAGCAGACGCGAGGCCTCGTACTCGACAGTCTTGAACTGCTTCTTGTCTTGCTTGGCACGGAGTTTACGCTCTGCCTTCTCGAGCTTCTTCTTGTCTACGCGGGACTCGACCTTGCGAGTGTTGGCAGACTCAAGATCAACAGTCGTGCCGGAGAGACCCATGGTGGTGGAGATTCCCCTCTGCGAGTTGATGTTGAGCGTGTGCTCGAGCTTCTTTGCAGAAGGAGCCTGCTGGCGGCTCTGGCCATCGGCGCCATTTTGAGCACTCAGACGGGTCACGAACTTGTCAACCAGGTTTTGCACGGCGACCTCATTTTGCCCAGACAGATCGCCAGAAGCAGAGATGAGCAGCTGAGTGATAGCAGCAGCTGCATCAGCTAGAGGATCATTCTCAGCGCTGAACTGATGCGCAGCGTGGTTCAGATATCCAGCAGCATACTCGGCAACCACAGGGTCGCAATGCTTAATGGTGGCCTCGATCTCCGACTGCATGATGGACTGCTAGCAATTCTGGGCTCGCGTAATCGGAAGCTTCGTACAGTGGCGTTCTGGTGCTCTCGTGGTCCAGTGGCGGCAAATTTCGGTCGTAACGTCTGTCGGTAGGTCGCAGAGCCGTGGGTAGGAGCAAATGCGGGTGTTTCTGCGGATGTTCCAGAATTATTTCTGTGAGCCCTTTTGCCTGCCGCCGGTACTGCTGTATGATGATGTGCACGACGCTGTGTTGCCGGTGACTTTGTGCTGGTGCTTCCAAGCCCGTTTCATCAAAAGTGAGTGGCCGAATTCGAAGTCTCGACGGGCTAGCCCGCTGCCAGCTTATAATTGGAGAGTTTTGGACACATGCGTTATTGTCTTGGAGTATATTATCAAACCCATCATCTTACGAGTAATCAGCAATACCTACACACAAACTCAGTGCTGATATATCACTCCACCGAATGATTTGTGAACCATATTTCTAACGCTGGCTCTCAAAGCTCTAGGAAACGCCCACGCCAATGCCAATGCTGACATCCGCCGCGCCCTCGGAAGTCGCAAGAGAAGGAAGCAAGAAGGCAGTGACTTTACCCCTCCAAAGCCACCCAAGCCGTGAATGTCTCGAATGCCGCAGCAGCCGTTTAAGCAGTCGTGGCCAGTGGAGCCACTGAGCCGTTGAGAAACAATAGCATCAGCAGGCATGTCCCGTGGGGGTCCAATGATGCGATTCTTGTCTCCAATGGCTGGGAGCAAGCAAGCTTTCCAGCCTGCTTATCGCGTGAGCGAGGAGACACATGGCGTACGATTCCGGGTGCACCCTCGAGGCATGATGATGGATTCAGTCTGTCATGATTCATGCAGCAATCGCACATGTACCTCCATTACACCTTTGGAGGGCTTGCCCTTTGCTGCGAGCACCCGGAGCCAGGTGCGTGATTGGACGTGAGACCGGTCAATGATATTAATCAATTTTTGCTCGCTTCCGGCCTGTGATTTGCGGCTGCGCTCGCTATCCCATCGACCGCGGACGACTGAGGATGGAGATCCACGCGTTGCTCTCACAGCCGTCCTCGCCGTCCAAGGCGAACGAGAGCGGGGCGAATACGGCGGCGGACGGACTTGTGTCCTGTGAATAGTGGATACAGTTGAGTGATATACACAAGGCTCTGGCAAAAATGCGCGAGCAAGGGTAAAAGAAGTTCCTATTGCAACATGCTAGGAGATGATCAGATCTGTGCCTTTGCCTCTTCCGTCGCGTCGAATCTGTGGTTCAGATACGAAGCTTCTTGGAGGGTTTGACGCTCGGCAGACGCGAGTCTAACATATGCCATTCATTCCCATTGATCGCCGGAAGGGTTTACTACTCATCACTTTCTGATTGATCGGAACGCTTTTTGTCGCCCAGACGGAAACGGTGAGCAAAGGTGTAACTTCCCAAGATAGCATCGCAAAGCGGGTGCTAAGACCGATTCGTTACGCTCCCCTGCAAACGGATCGCCCGACGGCCATCTCCACAAAAGCAATGGCGCACGCAACGCTGCGCCGTCGAAATCCAAACCAAAATCCTGGCGCTGGTCCAGTTGCTCTGACTAGGCACAGAGCTGGGGTATCTGCCCACTACTGCGCTCGGCAAACAATTGAGATGCAACGCAACGTCGGGGGCGGTGACACGCGAGCGCAGTAGTAGTTTAGCAGCCACCCCTTGCAGCCTTTGCCTTTTCTTTGCCGTCAATGCTCCGTTTCGTGGGGGCGCCCTACCCTCTTCGCTGGCACCATCATACCTGTGCCAATTTATGCCAGGTTTTAAATCACCGCCTGTTTGGTGTGTGTAACGCGCAGCGGCGCAGGCCCCGCGCGATGGACAATGAGTCGAGGTCCTGAAACATGCTACGGGGGTGATCGCAGATCACGAGGCTGCAGCCGGCGCTCCGATCTTATTTTTGCCTTTTCGCTCTGTGAGCTGTGCTGTGAGCCTGTGCCCGGTTTCGAGGGACGTGGTCAGCGCCCGCCGCCCGTTGCCGTTGACGCATGCACGCATGCATGCATGCAGGAAGGGCCAAGCAAGGCCTGTCGCAGGCTGGCAGCAAGCCCGCTTGTTTTGCTCATCGCGGCTCGTCATCTTCGGACGATCGCCCACGCGATAGACGGCGCTAGGTATGATTTGCATGGGTTCGGAGGGGCCTCTCCCGGCGAATCACGCGGGTGAGTTTGGCAGACGCAGGCAGGGCAGGGCAGGGCAGGGAACTTCAGAGCCGCATGCGGCTTGTCTATAGCAGGGCCGGAGATATGGGAAAGCGTTCGCAGGGATGGGGAGTGACAAAGTGTTCGGCGAGGTGCACCAGAGAAGAGGGCCGAGCAGCTCTCTGGCTTTTGCCTTGTTGTTCTTGTTGCGCGCGCGCGTTGCGAGTGGGACCTGGGCGCGTGTTGTTGACGCTGCGTAAACCGGGAACCCCATGTCAGCTGGCGGGAATTCTGGAAGGCGTCCTGCAGCTGTGAGTGGCCAGCGGGGTGTTTTGACTACGGCGCTGCCTTCGCGAACAGGATGGGCGCAGGTCGATAGACGCAAAGGCAAAACAGTGGACGAGCTGGACTCAGCGGAGGCTGATGATGATGCGACGAGGAAGCGATCTGCCTTGGGATTGTCACGAGCTGGGCGTTGAGGCGAGCGTCACTAAGGGCTCCTAGGCTCTCTCCCTCCCATGAGAGAGGCGCTGCGGAAATAGGCAGCATGCAGGCACGGTAAGAGGCAGCAGGGATGTTGGCGAGTGCTGTGAAGCCGAGCTCTGGTGATACGGCAGAGCGGCATAGGGGCACATAATTGGGATGTATGTAGGTATACCCAGACCGAGGTGAGGATGGACATGGGTCTGATCACGTTACTGGTGCTTTGTGGCGGCATGCGGAGACATGGAGACAAGGAGGCATGCTATACATACAGACGCAATGATGTTTCGCGCGTACGTACAGATGTGATGCAGCAGCATTATTATTAATATAGACAGCCGTAACCAGGGCAGTTGAGAGTGCAGTGCCCCTGCAGCGGCATCAAGCGGGCAGCGATGATTTGTTATTATGCTGGCAGGCCGACCAGCATTCCATGTCGCCTGCTCGCGTGGCCGAGCATTTCCAACACGACAGCAGTGACAGCGAAGGAAATAATGCGATGATTAATGTTGAGGGCTCATATTTCAGGACACGGCTAGCGACGCTGCGTACCAGACTTGTGCAGTTCCAGGATTGTGCTGTTTCCCTTTGGAGGGCTAGCAAGTAGGCTAAGGCGTGGTTAAGTGGGCGCAACGGGCGCTCGTCAAACCTACAGCAACGCCTTCGGTGCTTCCAGGGCTCGGGAGAGAGTAGTGTGTTGTTTCTGTGTGTGTCTTGCTTGTCTCTCTCTCACTTGACTTGACGCCGTTTCTCGTTTCTCGTTTGCGCATACCTGCAGCAGCAGCGGCGCCATAGTCATCAGAGTAGGAAGCCCGGACGTGCGTCTATTTGCCTACTACTGTACCGCTGCATAGGAGCCGTTCGCTAGCTGCTTCATTGCCGTGCCGTGCGACTGGTTGGCTGGTGTGTGTGTGTACCTGCGATCGCTGTCCGTCCGTCTGTACCTCACTTCGCTGCCCGCCTCGCCTGCCTGAGACTGCTTGCTACCGCCTACCTGCTGCTGCTGCTGCTGCTGCTCCTCCTACTAGGTACTCCACTACTGCCCTCCACGCTACCTAGCTATTTGCCTCCGCCAAACCCTACCCGCCTATCCACACGCCTCCACCAATCCACCAGTCCACCCAGCCAGCCAGCCATAAGGTATCCCGGACTATCGCGTCGGCTGCCCGCATCCCAAACCATCGCATTCGACCCAGACTCTCAGCCAGCTACACAGGACCCTCTCTTCCTCCCTTGCTTTGCCTTCCCTCGCTCGCCTTCTACCCGTGGCGCTCTCCCGCCCTCTCTCCTCTTCTTGCGCGTGGCACCCGGCGGCGAGCCACTCCATGCGCTCTTGGTAACTACCTACGTACGACCCGCGCGACCTGCAGGCCCAGAGGAGACCGCGCGCCTTGGACGGTTCAGGCCCACAATGCGCAGGGCAAACAGAGTATCAGTCGCTTGACGAGCTCTCCGACCATACCCACCCACGCCAGCAATCGCCTGTCCACTCACTCGCCCACCTCGCCTTCTGCTCTACCGGCCCAAGGACCAGCCGTAGAATGCGCACAGTCTCAACAGTCAGTCCTCACCCTCCCCAAACACCCAATGCCACCCGCCGCTGTCACTGCTACCCTGCATGCTGCTGCTGCTGCTGCTGCTGTTCCTATTGCTTCTTCCCACCTCACCTCACTTTACCTTACCCTTTCCATGTACTGACTAGACTAGCTCTGTGCATCAGGTGCCGGCATTGGCGTCTCTGTTCTCGGTTTCTCCCTGGCCACCGACGAAAACCACCGCTCCTCACCCTCCGACTACAGCCAGCACGAGGCTGCTTCTCTGGACTCCAACAATCCTCCACCCGTTCACGCGATGAGCGCAACTGCCACCGCGACGTATACTTCACCCTTTCCCGACCACTTCTCCTTTGCTCTCAACCACTCCGATCGATTCTCCGCCCGACCAACCGACCGCTTCGGCCGTTCCCAATCGGACAATGCAGCAAACATTGTAAAGAGCAGCCTCACCAGGGCAAGAGGGAGCGTGGTCATGGCCGACAGCGTCGTGGGGCCGCCAGAGGACAGCGAAAGTTCGCGGGCGAGCACGCCAAACACCCAATCACAAAAGTGGCTCCGACGTTTCTCGACTAGTATATCAAAATCTCGCGACTCGAGTCGGACACCAAGCTCTCGTCCCGTGTCTGCTGTAGTCTCACATTCCAATGGCTCGTATGCATTTTCACATACTGGATCGACAACCCCAATGTTGCCAAATACAGAACCAACCTCGCAGTCACGGAACAGGCTTGTGAAAAGATCGTCCTCTGTACGAGGCGTCAGCGATTCGCCCTCGCAGACTCCTGGCTCTCGTCTCCCTGTTCCGACTTTCAGACGGCCCGCGACAAGCCACCAACGATCTGTCACCCTCCAAGAGCTCCCGACCCCGGCAATGTTTCATGCTCGCATGTTTAGCAGTGACGTCTCGGCTGATGCACGTGATCCTCATTGGAGACACTATTTCACACCAAAGGTGGCCCGACCCAACGAGGCGTCTCTGCGTAGACCTTCAATAAGCGGCATACCAAATCCCATCAAGCGTATATACCCAGACCGAAGATATACGCCTACGCTAGTGTCTGCTCACCAACCCATTCGACAGGGCGATGTGGAAGCTGACGACGAGCTGAGCGTGTACGACATTAGTGAGGCAGTCACGCCCGCAACCATGCCGACAAGCGCAGCGTCATCGCCACTTCTTCCACCGCCCGAAGGCGCATTCGCCTCCAAACGGTCCTTCTCTCTCGGAAACATCCTATCAGCCGGACCTTCTTCGAGATCTCGAGGCTCGTCATTGAGCAAAGGCCGACCAACGACAGGCAATCTGTCTCGCAGCAGCACAGATCCACGTCTGGTCTCGGCTCCGCAAAGCTCGATGGGCACTAGTCTCAGTTTCTCGCGCAAAACGTCCGAGCGTCTATCAAAGCGCCGTAATGTCTCCAACGCTGATCCAATCTCGCACGCGACGCATGGTATCAGTGCGGACCCCTCGGGGGAGATCCAGCTCAACCTCAGCGACGAGGGCCAGACCCAACTAACCACGATTACCGACGCCTCCGAACTTAGCATTGATCCTGATGGTACCCAACAGGATACGCAAGAGCAGCGCCGTATGCCTTCGGCCACCACTGCGTCTGGCGCAGCTCGACACTCACGACTCTCGGCTGCGACTTCTGAGATCATCTCGAACTTCGGATCGGACAGCGAGAACAGGTCACTTGGTGACACCAGCACCGACTACCAAAGTGACGCCTTCGACTCATTTCCCACGAGAACGACGACTACGACAAGAAGCAGTTCCGGCAAGCGCGGGCCGCCTATCGAAACAATCTTCGACGAATCTCCTCATACTTTCTCCTCTGGAAGAAGCACCAAGCTTCGCGATTTCCTTACCACCGGCGGCGGCGATCCAGCAGATGGATACAGATACAGCACAATAGAAGAGGAGGACAGCATTGCAACACCGAAGCGGTCTTTGGCGGACAAGAGCTTAGCATCTTCCCCTACGGCTCGCCATGGCGGGTTCAATGCCTTCAACTCATCGCCTCCCGTCATGAGGGAGATGTCCGATCCGGACGAGATTGATTGGGATACGCCAGAGGAATCTGAACTAGCGTCGTCACCACCTGAGACAGCACGTCGTGTCTCACGCTCACCAGACTTCCCTGCCTACCAGATTGAGACAAGTCTACCATTCCGACTGGCTCCACCGACCAGATCATATTACTCTGGATCAACTCTCTCGACACCACGACGGAATGGAGCGAGTCAAGACCGTGCTACTATTTTCGACTGGGCCGAGGCGCAGCCTAGTCCGAGCCACAATAACTCGCCGCCTCGTCCAAAGACTGTTCATGGCAAGAAGGATCCTGAGAACAGAGGCAGCAGGCCGCCCGGACGTCGCATGCCAAGTGGTATGCACGCTCGTAGTCACAGTGTTCCAGTAGTCCCCCCACTCGACGGAAAGAGGACTTCGACTGTGGCGACAAAGTTCGGCACATGGGGAGTGGGAAGCAAAGGTGTGACTGAGGACTGGAATGAGGACTTTGATTTCGAAGAGCCAGAGCTTCCCACTACTGTGATGGAAGACAGGCGTGTCGACAGTGGACATGCAATGTTCATTCCAAAGTCCATCCAGGAACAGCAGCAGAACGTGGTGGCAAACATCGGATTACTGCGAGAATGGGGTCTATTGATCGAGGAACTCAAAGAACTGCGTATCCGCGCCGCAGCTTTGGGCATGCTAGCCGGTCCCCACGCTTCAGCGTGGAGCGAGGTGGAAGCCATGATTGACCTTGCCGACCAGGAATCGCACGAAGCCACCCTTGAACCGCGTCGCTCACCTCCGTCATCTCCTGGATTTGACGACTTCGCTTTTGATGAGCCTTTGCGTGAGGTCGTACAGAGCGCCCGAGCCAGGGCTCGCTCGATTAGAACTCCTCAGCCACCCATGCTTGGCGATGAGGATGACATGGCAGTTTTCAGTGAGCCTCAAACGCCGAACCGTTCTATCAAGACTAGGCCTCGCAAGGACTCTGAAGCTGTCGCACGCTCTGTCATCGAAGCTTTGCAGACCAAGCGTACTGTCTCTGATCCCACGTCCCTTCCTCAGAAACCGGTCAAGAAGGTGCCTTTCGACACCGCTACCCTCCGGCATATTGTACCATACGTCAATGGTGTGAAGCGGAAAATCAAGGAAGCTTTGCGGGAGGCGGAAGGACTGTATACCAGCCCTGCCCGCCAAACTTTGCCCGAAGACGATATGGAGGATGATTTCGATTTCAGCGATGAGGAACCTTCGTTCCGCAGCATTTTCACTGATCCACGGTCGGACGCGACGCCAGAAACTCGACAGAAGAGACGCAACATGGCCATCACTGACAACGACGAGTCAGAAGAGGGAGCTGTCTTTGGGTGAGAGGCTGAATTTATATTCAAAGTGGCGAGGTTTGATGAAGCCAGGCTTACGGATACGCCACAAGATCAACGTGTCGAAGAGCTCGACGCCGCGGGACCATGCGTATCGTTGTTGACGGGAACTAAACCACCAGCAACTGCCGCCAGGCACGAAATAGCCACGCCACTTCTGCTCCAAGCGTGCATAGACAGTACGCTTCAGCATAACGAACAGCACACGACAACATGCGCACATCGCGACACACCCTGCATCCACATAAAAGTGCTGCAAGGGACCCGAATCCCTTCTCCTACGCTTCTGTATAACTAGGCGTTTCCTTATCCTTGTTTGGACAAAAAAGAGATTTCAAAGAAGAAGTGGACCAAAAAGGGCAAGCCTTTACCAGCGAGACCAGGGCGGTTTTCCAAAGCATTATTTTGCATTCGCATCAAAAACTCCGGCACAAGATTGTGGGAACAACAACCAGAGCATCCAAAAAAGTTGGGATAACCCGGGGATTTTTCTTTTTTTCCATCACATGGGCAGAGGGGAGGGCTTTCCAATAACAACAACAACAACAACAAAACAGGGAACCTTTTTTCTTTCCATTTCCCTGCCCACCCTTCTTCTTCTTTCTTCCATTGGCATAAACAAAAAGGGCCACGCACCTCCTACCATTGGGGATATTCCAAGACTGAAAGAAAAGTTTCGAACCTCGAAGCTCTCTCACACAATTGGAATAAAAGACCAGAGCAGAGCAGAGCAGCAAGCAAGCAAGCATGCATGCAAGAGAACTCAATACCGCCCAGCAGACAAGCAGAGACACTGACACGAGTACGGGTCTTTTTTTCTTTTCTTGGTTTTTTGAAAGTAATGTGGAATTCTCTTGCAGCTGTTGCTTTTCCCTTTTTTTCCTGGTATCATAATGCGAGTGGGCAAAAGAAACAAGGAGCCCACTACTGGCGAGAGATGGATAGATGGATGGATGGGAGGAAGGAGGAATGGCAGAGCGCCGCCGCCGCCACTGCTTGTTAGTGCGAAAGTGGAAAAGTGCGTTGTGGATGGAGGGATGGATGAAGGGATGGATGATGGATGGATGGAATGGCTTGTCATATCTTATTCACACAGTATAAGGTAGCGGGCTTAGGGAATTTGTGTACGTAGTATGGATGTTATGCTATGTGACGGTAGTCTCGTTTTGTCCCTCCCCCTTTTGATTTGTTCCAAATCTCTTTGGCGTGGTCGGCAGTCTTGAGGGTGAGATGTGAGTGTCTGAACGACTGTAGAATGGTGTTTTGTCGTGGGGTGTGTTCGTTGCTGATGAGAGGTTGTGGGTTGGTGGTATGAAGGCGCTGATCTACCTATATGGGATTCTGTTGTGATATTTCTTCGATGTGTCTCTGGTGGATGGGGATTTCTATGTTAGTGGTATGTTGGTTTGAAGCCTGATATCCGACGTGGCTCATCATCAGTCGAAGAGCTTCGTCATCAAAAGCCGCCAGCCAAATCCCCACAGTCGTTACGCCAGCTCCAACTCCAGCTTCCAAGGGTCGAGCTGCCGTACTCCAGTCCAATTAAAACAGATAATTATTCGTGTACTCGCGCGTCCTCATGAACCCTCTGCCTGTGCTCTGCTCGAGCTGAGTGCTTTCGCTTTAACCGTAGCATCTCCTGCGACCATGATACTGGCGACCTACGCCAGGCCTGCGCTCTAATCTTTGGCCATGTATTGGCCCATTGGCCCTCCAAAAGCATACGCACTTTCGAAGCGGAAGACGACACCGTTGCCGTTACAATCACATGATGGACTTGACGAATCACAACAAGAGGAGGGCGATACGGCGAGTTCTGGCGTGCAAGAGGAAGAAGAGGGAGTGAACGGAGACCCGGAGACACAAGACGAGGAGGATGACAGCAGCCACGGAATCAGCACAGGAGATGTTCCTGTGCCCGAATCTGTACGGGATGAGGAAATCCTGGCGGCCAAAATCTCGCGTGGAGGCTCTGTGTTCGCGACCATCACCCGATCTCAGCTCACGGTATGGCAGACCAAGCCGGCCGTGGCGCTCGCGAGCGTGATCCGCTCGCCGCAGTCTATGGAATCATATGGGCCTAGCACAGCTCTGCTGCTCAGGCCGGATGGGCTCATTATAGTCGTGCAGACCTCGCTGGGCTATTTGATTACATACTCTTTGTCGACCGACCCGAATGCGCGCGTGTACGCTACCCAGCTTATGACCACCACGAAGCACTCCCGGCATGGCAGCGAGGATGGATACAATGCGTTCAGACGTAGAGACTCTGCCGCTGTACATGTTCCCATTGGCGAGGGTGCCGGGATCAAGGAAGTGAATCTGCGTTTCCGCATGGTTATTCGCATCGATGCTGGTATCAATACCGCTCTCGCACTTGACGACGAGCTGGTTGTCGCTACACACAAGCCGGCGGCTATTCAGTGTATCAGATGGGTGGCGGACAACAATCGCTCACAGACTAGCACAGAGCTTTTGGCCCGTATGGACTGGATGGAGGACAAGAGCAGCGTCACTGAAGTGGTATTCGATCGGCCGATGAACCTGGCAACCTGGCTGACTAGCGATGGAAGAGCATACGCGGTGCAGCGAAAGACTGGAACACCACAAGAGAATGGATCTCCAACCACATCATTTCAAGGGTTCTGTTTCCGGGAGCCAGGAAACAACGATGACCTAGCCACGAAAGCTGCCATCAATGCGCGGTTCAGTTTGATTGCAGTGGGGTGCGCGAGTGGCAATATAGATGTATATGCTGTCAAGGACTATGTCGGCAACATCCCTCTGTCTCACAGGTTCTCATTGCCGTTATCTTCAGGGACGACTGGCAAATTGACCGCCCTAAGCTACAGCCCTGACGGTTATTGCCTGTTTGCTGGCTATGAAAAAGGGTGGGCTACATGGAGCATGTACGGGAAGCCTGGTGCAAACTCTTTCGGAATCGATCAGCACTATTCTGGTGCTACCAGCGAAGGCTGGCTCCATGGTGTCCGAGACTGTTTCTGGATCGGCGGCGGGTGTGAGCTTGCCATATTGGATCTTGCGGGCGAAAGCATCTGGACGTTGGAGATGGCGCGTAGTGCAATTCCTGGATGCTATTCTCCGAGTAATGTCGCTCGTGGCCTGCTTGTGTCCAGCACTGGTATCATAATGTACTCAGGGCATGATGTCGCTGATTTGACAGCTCTTCCGTCGGACACAAACCTTTGGCAGAGCGTTCAAATTCCATCTATTTATTTGGTCAACCAGTGGCCGATCAAGAGTGCCGTGGAGTCACCGGATGGCAAATATGTTGCAGTGGCAGGCCGACGCGGTCTGGCACATTACAGCACGGCGAGCGGTAGGTGGAAAACATTCGATGATCCAGCCAACGAGTCGGAGTTCTCGGTTCGAGGTGGTATGTGCTGGTATCAACATGTGCTCATTGCCTCGGTGGAGGCTGGCGGCAAGTACCAAGTCCGGATGTTTTCGCGCGATAAGGCGCTGGGTCTTTCGCAAGTATTGCACACCGAAGAGTTGTCGGCGCCGGCTATCTCTACGACGATTTCGGGCTCAGACTCTTTACTTGTCTACACGTACGATAACGTTCTGCTGCACTATATCATTGCACCGACTTCATCCTCTTTCCGGCTTGTCCAGGTGGGACAAATTGGTTTCCACGGAATCATCCGAGCACCCCCTCGAGTGAGAGCCATCAGTTGGCTGCTGCCTGAAGAACAAATCGAGCACGGCGATCCATCCCAGGATGTCGCAACTGCATCTGTACTATTCCTCGTCGATGGAAAACTGGTCCTGCTTCAACCTTCGACGAATGACCTGGGAGAACTCAAATACGACATGAGAGTCATCGCACAAAATGTCGAGTATTTCCAGCTCACGCGCGACCATCCTGCTACTGTGGCCGCCTTGACACGTACCAGCCCTAGTACTGTTACACCTGGTGGCTTATCGCTGGACCAGCCTTTGGGACACAGCTTACGTGACTCCCTGTGGTACTTTGATGGTACCGGCATGCACGTGTGGTCTGATGTGCAAGACGTTATCGCCTGCGCCCCTGCTGAGCTGGGCCGCGAACTGCCTCCATCAATTTGCATACCACTCGACTTCTATCCGGTCACTGCCCTGGTAGGCAAGGGCATCATTCATGGCCTCGATTCCGAACTCATCCAACGCCGAGACGTGAGCTTCTCTTTCTTCCGCCATCAGCCTCGCACGCAGCTCTTCATCAACCAAATCCTGCGCCATCATCTCGCAGAGTACAACTCGCCTGCCGCACTGCACTTAGCAAGCTCCTATCAGAAGCTACCATACTTTGCACACGCACTTGAGGTTCTGCTGCATGACGTTCTCGATTACGAGGTCGACAACCCACCTTCGCCGCCAGAGACCGCGCTACTGCCAACGACCGTGTCTTTCTTGTCATCCTTCACATCCTACCTCGACGTGATTGTCAACTGTACGCGCAAGACAGAACTGCGAAGCTGGCAGACTCTTTTCAGCAATTTGCCACCAGTTATCACCTTCTTCGAGCAATCTTTGGCACAAGGCAAACTCAAAACAGCTGCAGGCTATCTGCTCGTGCTCCACGCCTTCGAATCGGAGTCGTTCCAAGTCCACGACTTTGCTCGCTTACTGCGCATGGCGGCTTCGGCACAAGACTGGGACCTGTGCCGTGAGCTCGCCAGGTTCCTCGTGGGCATCGACGCCACCGGGAACATCCTGCGCACTGTACTGGCAGAAGCAGATCTTGAGGGTGGCGGCTTAGCCAATGGGCACGGCACGCCGTCGCCAGCCGAGAATGGGCGACCAAGAGGGTATGCAGTTCCGGGGGATTATTTCTCGCTTGCACGCCGGTGAAGGGTCGATTCGTAATGAGACGACTTCATGCGAGAGGGGTAGACACATCACTGTTGCAGTCTGGGTGCTGTATCCTGCAGCCCTATAATGCTTGATCGAGAAATCCCACGAGTCAAAGCTTCAAGCGGGATCAGGAGTGTGTACGGCATCCGCTCTCAAGGCAGTCAATGGTCAGGGTTGGCTTATGTAAGGCTCCTCCATGTGGCAGCCACCGAATGGCATTGGACACATAGTCTGACATCCTTCATGCGGTAAATTATGCACCCAGGCACACTTCATGCGGCAATCTGTGCGCCACGACACTTGGTGGTGGGCTCCTACAGGCGGGTAGTTATGCCAGTGCATAATTTGTTGCAACTGCAATACGACACTGCCACGAATGTGTCGCTTGATCATGTGGCCTTGTCTCTGCACTAAGGCCCCGGACATAGGCTCACCTCAAAGGTGACGTGAGTTGTCTGCTCGCCCCGGAGATAGTCGTATAGACACTTGACGATACATTGACTACTTCGATAGCTATACTATATTGCTCCAAAACAAGCAAAGATTCCCTGCCAATCTCTATCAGTTGAATAGTCTATTCGTTTTGACCTTTCTTCACTGATCACGTCCAGAAGTACCAAAGAAGGGACAAGAAGCGAATATTCTCCGAGTCTTCACCAACCTAGTCGTGCAATGCTTTAGCGATGCATATCCAGGACGCGCTTTGCCAGGATATATATTACTCGGCAGCTAGTGGCGCCATTGCCTGCAGCTTTGTGGGCACGCTTTTGGCGCGCGTGCCGCTGTCATTTAGCATTGTTATCGTCGTTCCGTGGAAGATGTAATGACCCTGCTATGCCACCATGCACAACTCTGACCGAAATCGTCATCTCTTATCAATCGGTACCTCGAGGTGTGATGTCGCAACAATCGCACGTGAAAGCTCAGCCACAGACCGAACTATCGAGTTGCAGTCTCGCCATCACTGTACTGTACCGTGGAGTAAAGTAACCTGAACAAACGCCTAGAGCTATGCCCGCCGCCCCCACCAGACCTCAGCCTCACGCAAAAACTTAGCAATCATGCATCGGTCCTGTGGTCCGCCAGACCGGTGTGTTCCCCTCCCATACCTGACCCATGGGCGATGGCGATGCGATTACTCCCGGGCGATTCAATGTCCGCCTGCAGCAGCGGCGGCCAACGTGCACGCGCTCTGCACGTCCCGGTAAGAGGTAAGGTTAGGGCACATTGCATAGCTCCTACCGATCGAGCCGATGTACCTGTACGCTCTGCACCTGTGCATGATATGCTTTGCACTCGAACTGCTTTCGCCGGGTTTGCCTGCCGGGATCGTCGTGCTGCCTCTACCGCTACTTCGTCCGCTGTCTGGGACGCTTTGCCTGCGAAATGGTGCGGTTTCGACGCTGCGCCGCAGTGTTTGTGACGGTGAGGCGTGCGGCGCGGTACAGCAACAAGGCAGATATGACATCTTTACGTGTGGCGCATGGTTCGAGAGAAGGTTCCAATGTCTGGTCTACCTGACTCAGCCACATTTTGCGGCCCCATTATCATGTATTGCACTTGCGCTCGCCGCCATACAATATCTGTTGCAGCTTCTTATCTCATTTCTTAGAGAGACTATTACTACCCGGACACTGACAACAGTGCGGCAATTTAAGAAGGCTTACGTACGCAAGATCGATTTGGCTACGCGAGGCGCGAAGCGAGGCCACCTGCATTGGGGTCCTTATTACAAACTACCTACCACAGCTTGCCAGGTACAAGAACACGAGCGGCGTCAGAAGCGACTCTTGGCCGGGTCAAGAAGGTGTGCTTGCTTGCTGGCATTGCAACCCAAAGACACTTTAGCTGCATCGTCTCGACGGGCACCTTTTGTCGCTTGGAGCTCCCACGCTTCGAGTTTCTAGAACAAGACTCGATCCTGGTTTGTGGTGTGAGCAACTTTTTGGGAGTAGCAGCGTACTTATGAGCAGCGGCGATGCCACCCTTCCTCGACCCAAACATGTCTGGCACCATGCAGACCTACACGCACACTTTGTCGCCGCCGAAAGATCGCGCAGCGGGAGGCTGGAAGCGTCATGATTCCGTACTTCTCAACCCACACCCATCTTGGACGCCGAACAAAGTCAGCACAGACAGATTCAAGAGCGACAACGACAATGCAGGCCCTTTCATCAGCGATGCAAGCGACAGACCCTCAAGCGCCACCTCACGCCCGACCCAACCACCGACGTTGCAGAAGCAGGACTCCTTTCGCTTCCTGGTCACCACCAACCCGACTCAGTTCAAGAACAAAGTGGTAATGCGGGAGAACAGAAAACACGTCATGAATGACTTCCTGCGCAAAGAAAGGCGCAAGACTCCGGGAACACGAGATATCAGAGCAGAAGGACCGGCGGAGGTAGAGAAGCGCAGACGTACTGAATCGGACAGCAGGAAGGCTAGGAAATCAAGAACTCTTGCCGCGCCAAGTCATGCGCTTGAGTCAGGTGTCTTGACGCCTCGGAGTTCAAATGATGGAGCCTCAAGCTCGCTATTATATGGCTCCGACACCGAAGGGACTGTAATGACGCTCGCCTCAAGAACAGCTTCGCATCATTCACGGCGCGCGGAGTCGACCATGGCGCTAATCCCTCGATCTGTCGTTGATGGTGTGGAAGAAGATGAAGATGAGCATCCTATGTGTGATTCTCGTGGCGATGAGAGGAACCTCCATCCAGGCTCTTGCAGCTGCAACTGGCCTGAGCAAGAAGGCAGGGGCCTGAGTGTGCCGGATCTCTTCAGTGTCCTGGGATTCAAAGTGAGCCCTTACCACACCTGGCTGCAGTCGGCAAACACTGCAGTCGACCTGGAGAAGTTGAAATACGCTTGTGGCCGGCGGCTGCGCTCGTGTTCCATGGCGAAGCTGTGGTTACCGAACCTCATCCGCGCGAGACACTCGTTCCTCAGCACCATTTGTATCTCTGCAGCGCACGATGAGGCAATGCAGAGGGTCGTGTTTGGGTCCGAAAGTCTGAGTCCGCGAGGATCGAAGAAGGCTGTGGTGTATGAGCGCTTGGCAGTGAAGAGCGAGGTGATTGCCATGATCAACGCGAGTCTCGACGACCCGGACCAAAGGATCAGCGATGCGACCATCATCGCTGTCATGAATATTTTCAACAGTGAGATCATCGGTTGTGATAGGAGCGCTCTGGAGATCCACCAGAAGGGTCTGAACGAGATGATCTCCATGCGCGGCGGGCTGCACAAGTTGGGCGTTGTTGGTCACCTAGCACGCACATTATGTGTTACGATGCTAATTGGTATGAAAACGCAACTCTTACATGTGATCGGGTATGGCATGCTAACACCTCGCAGTATGTTCAAGCCTTGCACCTTACCTTTTCCCAATCTGTCAAGCTGTATACATGTAATGGAGACTGACCTGAAACTTGCAGAATGCCGTGCTTCAAGAGGATGCAGCTGATGACATATATCTGCACTACGCACATTCGAGGGCTGCGCCACCACCGACCAACGGCACTCTATTTCCCGAGTCACCGATTTATTGTGGAGATGGATTCAGGACCGTGGCCAAAATCCTAGGATATGGCTCTGACAGCTTGAGGCTGCTTGAGCTTCTGCAGAAGATGACTTTCATGTTCCAAACTGAAGGGCAGTCAAAAGCGGCCGCCCTTGGGTACTTCCACCGTCAGGTGCTTTCCTTCAAGACCAAGCTCCGTACGAGCGAGTCGTCGAGACCCGGTCGTGTTTACGAAGCAATCCGACTGGCCGCTCGGATTTACGCCGATGCTCTCGTTAGCAATATGAACTTTTCCCAGGCGAGCTCATTTTCGACGCAGAGGGATGATTCAGGAGCCGAGAACATCGGAAGCTCTGCCGCGTTTGTCGAGATTGTCCATCACTTGATGCAAACAGATCTTGATCGAATGTGGGGTGGTCTCTCCGGTGTTCTATTCTTTATTGTCATGGTTGCTGGAGCCTCGTCGAGGAAAGCTCAAGTCAAAGAACTCACCGAAGCGGCGGATCTGGTAAAAGAGAGGCAAGAGGATGAGGCGCGCAGATGGTTGGCCGCTGTGGCAGTCCGTTGCTCGATCGTCCTAGGATTTGAGCATGGCGGCTCTCTGCTTGGCACTTTCAAGAATATGTTGTGTATCCAGGATAAGTTGAGTGGAAGACACAAGACTATGCGGCAAATTGTGATTGGACCAGAGAGGGGAGCCGCGCCTCAGCATGGATTTGGTGATTTTGCATGGGAGTTCCTTGCGGAGGACAGGTAGTCGGGCCACGGTAATTACTCAAGTGGAGGACTCAGCTCGTCTCGGTGATTAAGACACTCCTCTCTTAGCCTTACGCTTCTTGAACATGACAGGAGGAGGTGCTGTGATAGCTCCATCGTTCTCATCCTCTTGCTTAGTGACATCTCCCACCGCGTCTGTGGGTGATCTCGTAGACTCCGTCTTGATGTTGTCGCATGTCTCTGTCTTGACTTCCGCCTGGCTTGTGGGCCCCTCAGCAGCTGCTGATTGTACTGGAGCCTTGACTCCACTCAAGAGGGCATCCAGATCGTCATCCTGGTCATCTTTCTGAGCGCCAGGGTAGCTCTTGAACGTGTTGCCCCAAATCTTCTTTTTAGGCGCCGCCTCCTCGTCTCTCACGTCTTCGTCATCTTCCGCCTTGCGTTTGTGCACTCCCTTGTTCAACGCGGCAGAAGCAGCATCTTCCTCTTCTTTCTTAATGTCCGCAAGAGAGCGCGGCCCAGAATCCACTACAGATGTCGAGACGGTCTGCCACCCGCCGACTCCCGTGATCTCGCGTTTGAGCTCTTCAGGTAGCTCCACACCGAGCGCAACCAGTTGCTCCGCATGAGCCTTTCTTTGCGCTGCTGCGCTTAGTGTGGGAGGCGCCGGACCGGAGGATTTGCCTAGATTCTTGAGGCCTGATATGCCGGGCTTGCTGCCTGCTGCCGAGGCGTCTTTGCCACCCACGAGCCCATTCAGCCGTGCGACCTCGTCTTTTGCACGCTGCTGTTCGCGTTGTTCGCGTTCCTTGTTCTTGTGTAGATTTCGTAGTGAGCGCTGGATGTTGTTCTGGTGCTTGCCGGTCGATTCGTGGTTCTTGCGCTCTGTCGCCGTATCTCTAACGTAGATCTCGCAGAACTTGCACCAGTAACTCGGTGTCGATTTCCAGTATTCAGACATGGTGTATGCGTGGTGTGTTGTGTTCCTGGGAATCTCGTGGATTGCACGGATGTTTGTAGTGTTGAAGTATAGATGGAGAAGGAAGTGATTGCATGCGACGCCAAGCACGAGCTTCACGCGTGTTTCAAGGGTCGCGCGTTGTTGGAGATGGAAGCTGTGCTACTTTCCTGGTCTACTTTGTCGCATCACCACTCAACCTCGCTCCACCACCTACGCCTGGTTTCTTCTGGTCACATCGCCAATAGCAGCACCTCACCCATCCAACTCCCGGTCTGCTATGCTTGCGCGCCACGATGCGCTTCACTAAGCCAGTCTGGCTGTGCCATGGTGGAGAGAAGAAGGACCACGAAGTCTACAGTTGCCATGTCTCTCCTGACGGATCAAGGCTCGTGACTGCTGCAGGCGACGGCTATGTTCGAATCTGGTCAACAGAAGCCATCCTAAATGCCGCCAACCCAGCATACACCAAGCCGAAGCAGCTCGCAGCGCTGTCCTACCACTCCGGCACCATTCACAGTGTGCGATTCAGTCCCAACGGGAAATACTTGGCCTCCGGAGCAGACGACAAGATTGTCTGTGTGTACAATCTCGACCCGACCCCGCCTTCACATACGACCTTCGGAAGCAAAGAGTCGCCGCCTATAGAGAACTGGAGGATTTTCAGGAGGTTGATAGGACACGACAACGATGTGCAAGACCTGGGTTGGAGCTGCGATAGCTCCATTCTGGTCTCGGTTGGTTTGGACAGCAAGGTCGTAGTTTGGTCAGGGAGCACATTTGAGAAGCTTAAGACGCTCTCTCAGCACCAGTCGCATGTCAAGGGCATCACATTCGACCCCTCCAACAAATACTTTGCGACTGCTTCGGACGATAGGACGATCAAAATATACCGCTTCACACCTCCTCCGCCCAACGCTACCGCCTACGACCAAACTTCAAATTTCACACTGGAACACTCTGTGACAGCACCATTTGCGACGTCACCTCTCACCACATATTTCCGTCGATGCTCTTGGTCTCCGGATGGAGCCCATATCGCCGCAGCAAATGCGGTCAACGGCCCAGTCAGCTCTGTTGCAATTGTCAACCGTGGACAATGGGACAGCGAGATCAACTTGATCGGACACGAAGGACCCGTCGAGGTGTGCGCTTTCTCTCCACGCCTCTTCCAGCGCGACCCGCCTGATGAGTCTGCATCGAGTGGCCAACATCCCGTCACAGTCGTGGCGTGTGCGGGCCAGGATAGAACGCTGAGCGTGTGGAACACAAGCTTCGCTCGTCCATTCGTGACCACTGCAGAACTGTGTGGAAAACCAATCAGCGACCTGGCATGGAGTCCCGATGGCGAGACACTATACCTGACTTCACTTGACGGTTCAGTGGCGGCTGTTGTATTCGACACTGGCGAGCTTGGCTACCCTGCTCCCCAATCAGACAACGACAAAGCGCTTGCTAAGTATGGCGCTGGTCGTCGCGCAGGCATCGTTGAGAATGCTGATGCCTTGCGCTTGGAAGAGGGAAGCAGGGCGGGAGAGCTCAAAGGCGTGCAAGGGCGCATGGGAGAGCTAATGGGAGATGAGCACTCTCAGACCCCTGCGTTAACAAATGGCGACACTCAAGTAAACGGCGCCTCTGCCAGTGTTGAGAAAGTTCCTACGCCGGCTGAGCCCACACCTGCTCCCCCGAAGGACCCGCAGGCAGAGAAGATTGACAAACTCAAACAACGCGTCACAATCACAAAAGATGGCAAGAAGCGTATTGCTCCGCTCCTTGTATCGTCAAACCAAGGTGAGGCCAATCTGCCTCGACCGCAGTTGCAGGCAGCTGTGAGGCAGGGCGGCATCTCAGATGAGCCGATGAAGATACTGGATCTAAGCAAACCTTACGATGGGTTGCCTAAAGGTGGTCTTGCTAGCTTGCTACTGGGTAACAAGCGCAAGTTCGCCGAAGTGGAAGGCGATGATGAGAAGAGGGCAGAGAAGAGAGTCCATGCTGTACAGCAGAGTGGCGCGACACCAATCGTCAACAACACAGCCGATGGTCTCGTGGTTGCTGGATCTGCCGCCACTAAGAAAGTTACTGAACTTCCTGAAGTGCTGCGGCCTGCAGTGATCAACCCGAGTTTGACTGTCAGTCAGATAAGACTCGCTGTACCACTCGTTCGGAGTGTCATCGTGAGACCTCTTGACCCATCGAAGACGAATGCTGAAGGAGACCAACCGAATGGCGCTGCGGACACCTCAGACGAAGCTTCGGTGTCATTCGAAGCTCGCAACGCATCTGGAGTAGCACGCACTGGTCGTGTGCAGGATAGAGAGCCTACACGCATCACGGTTTCCAAGCGCAGTCAAACCTTGTGGCAAGACTTCTTGCCTAGAGCAGCATTGTTGGTCACTGGCAACCGCAATTTCTGGTGTGTAGCATGCGAGGATGGAAGCTTGCACGTCTGGACACCTGCTGGACGACGCTTGCTCAACGCGTCTGTTCTCGAAGCCCAGCCTATCATCCTTGACTGCCGTGGCTGGTGGCTACTAGCAGTGACGGCGGTCGGCCAGTGCTACGTATGGAACATCAAGACTATGAGTGCGCCACACCCTCCCATCAGTCTTGCGCCCGTTCTCGACATGGCAAGTCAGACTCAGCAGGGCCACTTGACGGTAGCACCATCTCTCATGTTCGCTCGCCTCAACAGCCAAGGCAAGGTCATCGTGGCAATGAGCAATGGCGACGGCTTCAGCTACAACCCTTCCATGTTCGTCTGGCAGCGCTTGAGCGAGAGCTGGTGGGCAGTCGGCAGTCAGTATTGGAACACCACCGACACCAGTGTCCCGGTCTCACGCCCCGTCAAGTCGTCCAAGCCTGCCGAGACGTCGTATCTGGACGACATCAACCCGGAGAACATCTCTGCCGGCATCATCCCCCTCCTCGAGCGCAACACCACATCGCAAGCCTTGGTCAAGGGCCGCGCGTACTTCCTCCAACGCCTCGTAAAGCAGCTGCTCTCCGCGGAAGGCTTCGAAGGTTTCGAATCGGCCGTCTCCATCGGCCACCTCGAGAACCGCGTCGCCGCCGCATACACTCTGGGCGCCAAAGACGAGTTCAGAGTCTACCTGATCATGTACGCCAAGCGCATCGGCGCCGAGAACCTCAAAGCGAAGGTCGAGGAACTGTTGCGCGGCCTGATGGGCGGCATGTTCGCGGACGACGAGGACGACGCAGAGGGAGAAGAGGAGCGGTCCGGCGTGGAGTGGGGCGACGGCGACGAGATCGTCGGCTGGAAGAGGGAGGACCTGCTGAAGGAAGTGGTCGTCGTGCTGGGCAAGCACAGAGACTTGCAGCGCGTCACCGTGCCGTACGCGAAGCTCCTGGGAGTCCTGGACGGCGCGGACACCGCGAGCTGCGACACGGCGATGAACGTGGACTGATGCTGAGATTATTGTACGTATGTGTTGGAGCGCGGCGTTTATGGCGTTTTCTGGTTTTGGATTTGGTGGCGGGATGAAGGGCAATTGGGAGATGGGGCTACCTCTCAAGCAAGCAGTCGTGCTGCACCGACGGACTTTGTGTTTTTCTCTCTTCCCCTCCCCATCAAGCTTATGTATAATTGTAGTCGAGCTGGACGCTTCGTTGCTATACTTGGTTTGTGCTTAGTCTCATAAAGTGTTTCCACTTGTCGCGACATTTGTGATCTAGTCTCCTTCATCAAAATCCTGCTTTTCACACGAAGTGATGGAAAAAGACGTGGGCGAGATGATTTCCTGGTTTTGATTCACTTGTGCCCTTTTTGCTTCTGATTCAATTGTCACTATAACAAGAAGGCGGTCGTTGAGCTATCGATCCTCCGAAGGCCCCAACTACTCCCCATAGCCTCGTTCTACTGTTTCGAGCCGACTGTTCTCAGCACGGCGGGGAAAAGATGCTTGGTCGGGAATTGCGAAACATAAATGTATGCATGTAAAAGTCCAGCTCATGTGTGAAGCCCTCCTATCGATGAAAATTGCAACCCGGAAGGTGTCCGTGATATCGAGTGGGTGTTGCAAACGTGGTTCCAGAATGTTGGTGAGAATCGCCCCATGCACTCTTCATCAACCAAAAAAAAAAGAAAGAAAGAAAGAAAGAAAAAATTTACAGAGCGAAATCATGCTTCGAGGGCTCTCTTCTTCACGCTCGCGTCATGATCTAACAGGATCTTCAGGCCGGTCTCGAAATTCGAGTAGATGGCCAAATGCGTCGGCGTCTTCCCTTGCGAGTCTTTCACACTCGTCAAGGCGCCGCGATCTAGCAGCAGCCGGATGATGGCATCTTGCCGCTTCTGCACCGCGAGGTGCAGTGCTGTGCTGCCGTCGCCATCTCGCTCGTTGATGTCGACGCCTGAATCAAGGAGCATCCGTACCACGCCCTCGTGGCCGCTGTCGATGGATACATGGAGCAAGGGCTTGCTGTCGCCGCTTTCGGAAGGGGTGTGGACTTGCGTCGGCGATGGCGTGTGTTTGCGAGATGAGGCTGGGGTGGGAGGAACGTTTGTTCCGGACCGGCTCGGGTGTGACGATGTTGTCTTTCGTCGGTCGTCTGGGTGTGGTCGAAGACCTGGCAGGATGCGGGGAGGCGTTGGGTGGCTTTCGCCGGAAGCTATGGATGGCTTGGGAGTGGGAAAGGCGTCTTCCAGTGCATGGCGGGAGGGAGTGAGTGAGCTGGGAGGATTCCAGCCAAAAGTGTGATCACTCATGGAGTGCCCTCGAGAATGCCTCCCGAACAGTCCATCCAGGTTGAAGTTTTCGTCTACGGCACTATTGCTGTCGACACCAGCAAGAGAGAAGTAAGAAGCGTGTTGCAGAGTGTCGAAAGGCTGGTACGAGCCGGGAGGACTGGCTATGCTGCTGGCAGCTGTGAAGAAATTGCTCTCATCGTCGTTGGCGGAGTGATATGGAGCAAGCAGAGCATCGAACTCTGGGAAAGAACCATAGCCGATACTGGAGGATGGTGGTGGAGGAGGAGGAGGTGGAGCGGAAGCAGGGGGAGAAGTAGCAGCGGTGAAGGCAGCAGTAGAGGTAGTTGGAGCACTACTGAAGGCGGTAGTAGAAGCAGCGGCAGCGGCAGCAGCAGCCTCACGCTCCTTGATTTTTTTGTCTGCAGGGGAGATACATGGTTAGAGAGATAGATGGATTGATCGCGATTAGTATGGGATTAGTGTGACGGAAAGGAGAGGATATGTCGATGTCGATGAGCAGGTGGGGAAGGAGTTACTGACTTCGGAAACGACGTTGTGCCTCGCGGTTCTGTTGGCGGCGGCGTTCGCAGAGGTCGTCTTCATGTGTGACGACTACTGTGGTGCTAGAGCGTGATATTGCAGCAGAAGCGGGGGTTGGGTCTGCGGCGTTGCATGAGGTCGAGGTGCCCTCGGTATCTGACATGACGGATGATTCGTGTAGTCGAGATGGTGTCCTTGTTCGATAAACGATGATACTCTTCACTCTGCCACTTGTCTATTACGACTCGGCAAGGGACGAGCAAGGACAAGGCTGATGATCTGTGGGCGGGCTTAAGAACGACGGCCGCTAATCTTATGCCGCACATGCTGCTGAAAGGATGCGCAGGATTGCGAGTGCCGCAGCTGAAGGAGTCGAGGGCTGCGTAGAACGCCTTCGGCCAGTTCTGCCTTTGACCTGCAGCGCTTGTGGCTGACTTAGCCGAGCAGGCATGCTGCAGCAGGTGTTAGCTATTTCACCCATGAAGGTGTTGTAGGAGGGCAAACCACGCCATACACCGGTTCTGGGCCGGCTAGCAGTGGATACCAAGGATACCACGTTCTACTGCCTGCTACTGCGCCTGGCTTCGCGTACAAGGTGTACTCCTACTGCACCTTCCCATCGCTGCTACCGAAACCTTACACGGCCCCCATCAGCCTCGTTCAGCTCCGATTGCGTGCGCTTCAGCTGCCACCATAGGCATGTCACCAATGTTATTGCTGCTGCTGCTGCTGCTTCTCGCTTCTTCTCACTGTGCTACTGCACCCTAACATCTTCTGGCGGCAGCTATCCCGTCCCGGCCGCTGCAGCCCGCCTCAACCGAATCCCCTTGATCCTTCTCCGCCACTAGATAGTCTCCCTGCTATCTATTGTGTCATCTTCAAGCTTCACATCTGCTTCACTACTGCCTCCTGCTACTTGTGGTTTGCTATGTGGGTCCTCTACTTCAATGCTTACTATGTTACTGGATGCTACACTCCGACATCGTGCAAGCGAGAGGCTACTCAGGCGCCCACTACACGTGGTCCAGAGAGAGAAGAAGTCTGCGTCTTCAATATCCTCATTAATTGCTCGCAGGCTGTGGATCTGACACTATAGATTAAGAGCACTGTTTATGTAATCCATCACTCTTTCCAACTCAACTAACACTCGCTCTATATTCACTTCACCACCACGCGCACGCCCTTGCTATCGTACGGCGGCTGCGGCGTCACCATGTCATGATGGAAAGACACCGCTTCCGGACCCGTTTCGTACAGCTCGAAACTAAACCGCCGGAACAACGTGGCTAGCGCAATGTAGATCTCGCAGTACGCCATTGGCAGGCCCAGGCACGCGCGCGCTCCACGCCCGAAAGCGACGTTGTAGCGACTGAGCAGCTTGCCCGTCGGCGCCCGTGGCTCTCCCAGCCAGCGCTCCGGCTTGTACGCGAAACTGTCCGGGAAAAGGTCCTCGTGGTGGTGCATGTGGTAGGCGTCCGAAGACACTCCCGTGCCTGGCGGCAACGTGTACTGCTGGTATTGGAAGGTCGAATGGCGCGACACGCGAGGCGAGCGCTGGACGATGCCGTAGCCGACGCGCAGGGCTGCACGGATAAATGATAATAATTAGCGCCGTCCCAGCTTCTCTCCTTCCTTGTTCGCTCGCCGCTCGGGACTGCTACTACTCACCTTCTTCAATGCAAGCCGTCAGGTAAGGCAACTGCGAGAGCTGGCCCCATTCTGGAATATTCTCGGAATCGGGAATGGCTTGCTCGAGCTCGGCGCACAGCCGCTCGAGCACGTGAGGGTTGGCCAGAATGTGATAAGAAGCAACGGTCAGAGCCCACCTGGTCGTCTCGAACCCAGCTCCGATCACCGACACCGCCTCGTTCTGTAGCCTGATCTCGGTGGCGTGAGCTGCCGGGATCTTCGAGTCCAGGATCTCCATGAATACGGTCTTATGCGACACTTCCTTGACGTCGACGTTGCGACCGGTGAGGATCTCTCGGATCTGCTGCTCCATTTCCTGCGGATGCTGGGTCAGCTCACGCCACACATACCATGGCACCAAAAGACGCCCGAACATATCATCCCCAACTCACCAGACGGAAATCAATGATAGGGGCCATGATGGGCGCAAGAGCCTTGACAAGCTTATCCGGAAGCAAATTCATCGTCGGTAGCAGCCACTCGAACTGCGTCGCCCAGTGCGAAGTGTGGACCAAGTTGCTCACTGCGATCGTGAAAGGCGACTCCCACTTCTCACTCTCGACGAGATGATAGGACCGCGCGAACGCCAAATTGGTGATGACATCTCCGGAAAGGCAGCCGAACACATCGTTCAGCGTCAGCACCTTGGCCCTGCCGGCGTACTCGGTCGTCAGGCGGTGTGAAATTGTGTCGAGCAGCTGTTGCATGAATTTTCCGTGGCCGCGAATTTTGGCCGGGGTGAAGAAGGGTGCCAAAGCGGTACGGCGGATCTTATGGTCTTCGGCGTTGGATGTCATGAATGTTGCGCGTGGCATGTTGAACCTGTTCTGGAACGATACGAGCTTGTCGTAGGGCTGAGAGGGAGCATAGATCGTCTCGTAGTACTCCGGGTCGTCGATGTGGACTTCATTAGGGTTGATGCGAACGATTGGACCTGTGGGAGTGCGATATGGTTAGGCGTACGTCCAGAATGTGCTTTCTTCGACACGCACCATATTGTTCGTGCATCTTCTTGATGCGCTTGGTGAACATTCCTCCGCCGTTCGGTACGAGCTCGTAGTAAGTCTCGTACCATTGGGTTGCGCCAGCCAGCCATGGACCAGGAACTTTGGCTAAAGGATGGAAGAAGGCTCGATAGATTGCCAGACCAATGCTGTAGACCAATAGCCCTCCCGCGACAGTAGCAGCCACTCTTCCGGCGGTGATGCCGGCCGACGCAGACGATACAAGATCACCGATAGCCATGGCGATAGAAAAGGAATACCTCGATGGCTACTTGCTTCGAGTAAGGCAAGGGAGCCTATCGAACGAAAGATAGGAACTTGCGTGGAGGCATTGTACAACCGTGTTTGTATAGCGTGTGAAGACTCCTTACATGTATGTGTTTCCATTCGTGATGGGGATAAGCATTCATCTCAGACGGACTCGCTGGTAATGGTGTCGACGCGACAGTATGTTCAACCACCCGAAAGGGCATACTGAGCTGTTGTTGCTTACTGACCCGACATATGTGGTCATTCTGGTAGCATGAAGCAGAGTAGTATAGCGCTTACCGTCGACACGTACTTCCGGATAATAATGATAGGTTCATGCAGGGCGGAAGGCAGCAAGCGAGAAACAGGGGAGTGATACCATCTATGACCATCCACCTGCAGGCGACATTGCGTACGCGCGCCAACATTGAGCGTGCCTCGGCAAGGCTAACAAGCATCACATCACGGTGGTGGAATGGCAGCATAAAACGGTCGTTAGCGCTTACTCACTAGCGCGAACGCCGGTAGGAATGCACGAGACAAGTCGGGCTTAGCGCGCGAGACCCTGGCTTCCTGAGGCTTTCATCAAATATGAGGTGACGACAGATTATTGTGTCTGCGCTGCTGGATTACAAACACTCGCCGCGTTGAACAAAGGCAGGCACGGCCTGATGCAAGGCAGCCGCTCGCTCGCAAAGGCATAAGTATCAAGATCTGCACTTCCAATCCCCTCGACATCATCCCATCAACATCGTCTTCTCCAACGTTGCAACAAAACACAAGGCCGTCCTCAATCAACAAAGCGACAACCTTGTCAACTTGCTCCCCCACCCCACCGCAGCACCAGCTCACAAAGCTTACCCCACATACCACCACTCGCATTAACCATGACTACCACCGTGCTCATCACCGGCGCCAACAAGGTAAGCGATCACAAGCCTCCGATGACCCGCAAAGCCTAATCATGCATCTGTAGGGCCTTGGCCGCGGCTTTGTCGAAAAGTACCTGTCCAGACCCAACACCACCGTCGTGGCCACTGCTCGTAACCCGGCTGGTCAGGACGCCAAAGACCTTGTCAACATCCCCAAGGCTGAAGGCACCAAGCTCATCACAGTCAAGATCGACAGCACCTCCGAGACCGACGCAGCAAACGCCATCGCCTCTATCAAGGACCAAGGCGTTACCCACCTTGATGTAGTCATCGCCAATGCCGGCATCTTCAAGTCTGAGGCCTTCCTTGAGGTCTCCAAGGCCAAAACCTCCGACCTGATCGAGCACGTCGACGTCAACGTCAACGGTCCCATCAGGCTCTTCCAGGCCGTCTTGCCGCTGTTGCAGGCTGCGAAGCAGCCCAAATTCGCCGTCATCTCTTCTGGTGTCGCCACCATCGCTGGCGCCGAGCACATTCCGTGGGCTGTCAGCTCCTACGGCGCCTCCAAGGCCGCTCTCAACTTCATCCTCCGTCGCATTCACATTGAGAACAAGGATCTCATCGCCATCGCTTTCCACCCAGGGTAATTTTTGCTCCCTGACATCTCATGATACATGCCACTGACACTGCATCGTCTAGGGCGGTTAGAACCCCCGAGGGCAACAAAGCCGCTCAGTTCTTCGGCTTCGAGGAGGCTTTCACCGATGTTCCTGACGCCGTCAACGGTGTCGTTGGCAAGGTAGGCCCACCATCTCCTGTGACATGATCAGAGACTGTTGTATTGACTTTATAATTACAGATCGACTCTGCCACCCGCGAGGAGACTTCCGGCAAGTTCCTTGCCTTCGATGACACCCCTCTTGCCTGGTAGTCTACGCAAGAGCGTATGAAACGTTTGAAGCGACCCAAATGATGATGGAGTGATGAATTAGCATAGCATAGCCACAGCCTCGAAATGCATCTGCTCTCGGAGCAACTTCCCACGCTCAAGGCAGGCTGACAATCCACCACCTTGTGCTTCAGCTTGAGATGTTCGTTGTTTGTGCCCACCGTGACGTCCAAATGGTAAGAAGCGACGCTTTCTCAGCTACAAATGTGTCCTCATCGTACCATCGCTTGTATACGTACCTTCACGTGGCCACCATATTGTAGCTGGTCAGATTTTGCATGCGTAAGGTAGATTTGTGCAACATGTATATCGGAGGTTTGCTATGGCAATTTACTTTAGAGAATAGACTCCACAAATATGGGCACAGTATAGTGTGGTCAAAGATACATGCGTGTATGTACCTGCATGAATCTATATTACTTGTGCATGTACTCCCAATTGTATCCATCCTAGTCCGCTCGCCTCTTGAACACTGAACTCCTAACCCTTTCTTCCAGCCACACACGCGCGCACGTATCATAGATGAGGGGATACCATGTTCTCACTCTCCCTGACAGGAACGCGCCGTAAAGATCTTCACTCGATCGATGCCCGTGTTCATTTTGCATGCGTTGTACCGATCTGCAATCATGTTTTGTCCTCGTATATATGCGTAAAATGGCGTTGGTATCAACCGAGAAGGTGAGCTTCTTGTTTACCTACAAAGCCAGAGATCGATCGTGACTCGTGGATCATCAGCGCAACTCTTCATTCAACCAGTCCGGCAAAGCCTGGCATCACCATCCTCTGCCCACGCTTCACTCCCGACCGCCGTACGAGCGTAAAGCAGCCCATACGGGTCGTACTTGTGCTTGATCGCGAGAAGCTTGTCGTAGTTTGCTCCGTAGAAAGCCTCCTGCCAGTCGAGCTGATTGAAGTTCGCCTCGTTGAGGTACGTGCCGGACCCGGGCGTGAGGCTCTCCACGCTCGGAGCGATAGTGTACGTGAGATGGTCTTCTCTGCTTTGAATTGTGGACTGCGATGCTTCCCAGTCCCAGGGCGAGTAGAACAGGGTGTGGACCAGAGCGTCGCGCCAGGCGGGCAGCACGGCGTTGTCGCCGGGCTTGTTGCCCGCTGTGGCGTGGGAGACGTTCATTGCGAGCCCCGCGGCGATCCAGTTGGGGTCGGAGGTTATGTTTCGGTATGCTGCTATCACCCCGGAGTTGTTCTCCCGGATCACGGAGCGAGGGAACAGTCGACTGCTCACGAGGTGCGAGGTTTCCCAGATACCGGCCGGCAGTGGGCCGTAGTAACGGACGAAGTGGTCGAAGTACGTGGAGTCGTCCGACGTGGTGAAGGTGTATGTGATGTTGTGCTGGTGGAGGGAGGATGTGAAGAACTCTAGCTTCTGCTTCAGCTGCGCCTCGGAAAGTCCAGGCGCTGTGAAGATGCTGAGGAAGTTGGTGTTGGTGATCTGGTAGAGAGCCACTGCTCCACTGTCAACAAGCGGTTCTAGACCGCCCTGAAATCGCTCAATCACGTCCCAGAAAACCGAGACGCCAGAGCTTGTGTTGAATGAGAGGGATCCGCCGCTCGTAGGGCCATCTTTATGCAGCTTGGCGGTCATTGAGACTACCACTCCAAAGGTTCCACCTCCGCCACCAGACAGCGCCCAGTGCAAGTCGCTGTGGTTCTGCGGACTGGTGACGATGAGCTCGCCCTTAGGAGTCACAACCTCCCATTCAAGCACATTGTCGGCGCCTAGGCCGTACAACGAGCTGAGAGCACCATGGCCACCACCTTGGGCGTAACCGCCAGCGAGACCGACGGTAGGACAAGTCCCACCGGTGACTCGATATCCTGCTTTGTGGGCCGCTTGGTATGCCTGATAGGCCTGGACACCGGCTCCGAGTTTGATGGCGGGACCAGAGTATGATGGGCCAGTGTAGTTTCTGATCACTTGTGTCGAATTGAGGAAGTGCGTCCATAGCCCGAGACCACCTTTCCCAGTGCTCTTGCCGATGAAACTATAGCAGCGCATTAGAAGAGTCTGGCCAGAACAGCTCAGCAACGACTCACTCGTGTCCGGTGTTCTTGATGACTACTCGCAGATTCTTCTCCTCCGCGAACTTGAGCGAGGCTTGCACATCTGCCGCAGAGCTGAGGTTCACCGAGTAGGAGACGAGATTGCCTAATTTGCACGTCTGGTTGACGGGATGGAATGGGTCGCAGGTGCCGTTCTGGAACCAGGGCTGGTCGATCGACGAAGGATCCTGCGAGCTAGAAAGCGGTCAGATGCCGAACGCTGCAAGGTTCTCTGATGTTTGACTTACTGGATCCACGGAAAGTCCCATTGCGATTTCAGATCTTCGCATGTTTCGGCATCGTAGAGATCGCCATGACAGGGTTGTGCTAACGGAGTAGTCGCAATGAGTCGCCCGTTGAGAGTGCCATTGAATGCTTGCCAGGCGCGTTCGTTGGGCCAGGCGGCGTCTCCGGGGAGAGCACGACAGGAGTGATGTGTTGTACCATTGTTTCTGCGCGGAAGAGCGAGGGAGGTGCCCGCAAGGCCCAATGAGATCAGCGCGATGTAGTGAGAATGCATTCTGCCGTGTAAACCAAATGAATGAGCGGTGAACCGGTCAGGTGGTACCTACCTTTATCTACTGCAAGTGCAATATAAGAACATTTGATCTCGCAGCGAACGAATGCGATGCATGACCGCCACGCGACGGACCCGCTTCTGCTCTGCACATCTGCTGCTGGTCACGCAAACGAGGATCGATGCAGAACACGTTCAAGCTTACGCTCCCACAGCCAGCTCGCAATTCAGGCACCAAAGATCTGTCGAATCCCTCGAGATGCAGGGCCACGCAGGTGCGGTTGCAGCAAACATAGGGTTCACTGCAAAAGTGCTGACGACCCAGTATTATTACTCGGGCCGTTCAGCCGCAGGGGGTGATCTTCGTGATCCCGGTCACGGCCGTAGCCGAAGCACGCAATGGCTAATCTGACGACAGCTTATATACCAGCCTCAGTTACTGTTTCACGCAATAGCTAATCTGACGACAGCTTATATACTAGTTTCAGCTACTGTCACAACAGAGTCTGCGCGTCTTGTCATGTACTAGGCAATCATACGTCTGCTTGAGTAAGCTTGCAGGAAGCAGACATGGCTCCCCTCGGGCCTCGTCGACGCGCTCTGCCTCCGCTTCCGCTCCCTGGATGGAATGGAGTGCACTTGCCGTGGCAGAATTACGAGCTTCGCGAGGCCAACACGCTTCCTCCGGACCCCTGTTAACTCTAGATACTGTTCGTACTCGCAACGTTAGCCGAAAACCACACCACCACGACAGCCACTAAGGCATTCGACTTCTCACCACTCGCCAACGATGGCCGAACCTAATGAGAAACATGTTCTCAACTCGAGCCTCCCAGCCACAGAACCTTCTGGGCGTAATGGTGCACTCATCGGCTCTGCCAACAGCGACAAATCTGATACACAAGGCTATGCCAACGGTATCGCCCTGGTCATAGTTCTGATCGCCGACCTGTTGGCCGTGTTTTTGGTAGTTACGACCGATGCTGCAGAAAAGCCCGAGTAAGAAAGGCGCTGATGAATCCACGTAGGTTGCTCTGGACATGACAATTGTCACGACAGCAATTCCTAAAATCACCGATCAATTCAGGAGTCTCGAGCAAGTCGGCTGGTACGGTTCGGCCTTCTTCCTCACGCTCGCATGTTTCCAATCGTTCTGGGGCAAACTCTACACTTTCCTACCAGTGAAGAGAGTATTCTTCATCTGTACTGCAATCTTCGAAATCGGCAGTGTTCTCTGTGGTGCGTTACAAGCCTCATCGTTGCTTATGTATGCCGGGGACACCACTGATGCGACTTCAATCCAGGTGCCGCGCGAAACAGTCCCATGTTGATTGTGGGAAGAGCTATCCAAGGTTGGGGAGCAGCTGGAGTCATCGGAGGATGCTATGTGATCATATCACTGGTTGTCAGACCCAAGCTGAAGGCCGCTGCGACTGGAATGGTAGGTGTAGTCTTTGGCCTGGCCTCTGTTGCTGGACCTTTGGTCGGAGGAGCCTTCACGGATTATGTCTCTTGGAGATGGTGGTAAGTGTCGGAGACAATCTCATCTTGGGAAAGCTATACTGACAAATCCACAGCTTCTACATTAATCTCCCCATTGGAGGTGTTGCCCTGGCCATGATCCTGACTTTTTTGCGCACGCCCAAGTCGATCCAGACAACAACCGCCAAAGATCTGATCCGCCGGCTTGATCTGCCTGGACTGTGCTTGGTTCTTGGTAGTTTAATTTGCTTTCTCCTGGCTACCGAGACTGCAGGAGCAAAAAAGTCCTGGGACTCTTCTGTAGTCATCGGTGAGTTGGTAGGATTCATCCTACTAGCAGTGGCGTTTGGCGTGGTAGAATACTACTCTGGAGAGCAAGCGGCTTTGGTGCCTCGCATTCTGGGTCAAAGGATCATTCTGGTCAGCTCTATCTACGTCTTCTTGTATGTAACGACCCCGTCCCGCAGGAAACGCAGCTAACCCCGTCGTAGTCAATCTGGTGCAAACTTCTTGTTTACCTGTAAGTGAGTAACAATCGTGCGCCTTGCTTTGGTAATTTGACCATTTTCTTTAGATTATATCCCGATCTTCTTCCAATCCGTCGACGGAGTTTCTGCTGCTACAAGTGGCATCAGGAATCTCCCACTGATCGTTGGCTCTTGTAAGTTGAAAACCACTCTGATCAGATCTACATCGCACACGGCTGACCAATAGAAGCCGTTTTTGCCGCTATTAGTGGGGTTCTGATCGGAATCATCGGCTACTATACTCCCTTTCTGGTGGTTGGCAGTGCTATCTTCACCGTCGGAGGCGCTCTGTTCTCAACTATGGGCTTCAACAGTAGTGCTGGACAATACATTGGCTTCCAGCTGCTTCTGGGTATTGGCCAGGGTATGTGCATCCAGGTCCCGGTCATCACCGCACAGGCATTCTCTGCGCCTGAGGATATACCAACTGCTACGTCTGCAATCCTTTGTAAGGTCTTCCGTTAGCACAGAAAACTCCCAAGTGTTTGAACTAACAAACAGTAGTCTTCCAAATGATGGGCGGTGCTGTGTTCGTGGCTGCCGGTCAGTGCGTTTATAACAATCGCCTGGTTCAAGGAATTGTTCATGCATCAACAGCACTCGACCTCACGACTGTGCTGGAAACAGGAGCGAGCGAACTTCGTGAAGCTTTCGCCGGAGAAGCTTTGGATGTCGTGCTGAGCGCCTACCTTGACGGACTACAGGTCTGCTTCATCTTCGGTGCTGTGGTCTCCGGTGTAGCGATACTCATCGGTTTCTTTGCACCGTTCCGCAGCATCAAGCAGGGCGGTACTGTCACTGCCCACGCGGCTTAGCGCGACCATAAATTTCTGACAGATTCTGGCGAAGTGCATTCGGTTGCTTTTGGTTTGATATTTCAGTGTGGGTGTAGAAGCACGAACAGAATTTACATGTATGCATTTTAGTGTCTCGGAGATCAAATCTTGAACCACACCATTATGATATTGCATGCTGGGGATCCTCACTACGCAAAACAAGTCCTTCCTCTATATGGGTACGTATCCTAAGCCTAACAAACTAAGAAACGGAAAGAGGACTCTCCTCCTTACAGAATCTCGGCCCTGATCGTCAAGTCCTCAATCAAATCGCAAATCTCTTCGCTTGCGTATTGCGGGATTTCGTGCCCACCGTCGTGTTGGAAAGCTCTGGCATTCGCACAAAGCTTCAGAAGATCAAGACCGTGGCCCTTCCAAGAATCTGATGCTCCGTAAATGTGCGCAGTAGGCAGGTCAAGGCGCACGGAATCGCAGCTTGGATGGAACATGTTATAGTATGGTCCGCTTGATCCCGAAGGCGCTTGTTTGTTGGAGCCTTCCGCGAGGGAGATACCACTGTCGGTGCGAGGAAGGTCGATTCGTACGAGGGAAACACCACTGTCAGTACGTGGAAGGCTGTCACTCTTTTGTGGTTTGCCTTCGTCCGATGAGCAGTTGCGCAGGAAGTAGGCGTCTGGGATTAGATGCTGCGGAACGCGCGTGGGCCGGACGATGGGGAGAGCTTTCGTGTGCGGTACGTTGAAGTGTTCCCGGCAGTCGAGTCCATGGTCGAGCGTTCTTGCGAATGGAAGAGGAGAACATATGAAGATCGCCGCTTGCACTGGAGCCGGCCGACCTTCGAGTTGGGCGTGGAGAAGATAACCGGCCGCAAGAGCCGCTCCCTACAATCCATGGCTTAGCGGGGTCTTAAAAGGTCCGTGTATGCGAATCGTGTTACGACCTACCTGACTGAATCCCATGATCATCTGATATGGCCCACGGGTCGCGATGATGTGAGCAAGAGCCTTGTGGGCAGAGGCCACATTTTCGCTCGAGGGCGAGGTGTACCAGCAGCGATATGGGCCTGCATAATAGTCCGCAGCACCTGGCGAAGGGTCACAGAAGAGCTCCGCATCGGCGAAATCGAATTCATAATATGATGGTAAAAGAGAGCGATAATTGCCTGTTCAATGTCAGTCAGAGCCTCTGCGAACAACAAATTCTGTACCGACTTGTTTGCGCGGCGAAAACTTCAGCATTCACTCCCATGCCGTGTAGGCATAGTACTTTGACTTGCATTGTGACTTTGATCCCCGTACCAATGTTGACTGCACGCGAGATTGGATTTTCAGGATCTACGAACAAGTACCATAAACGATGGGGCTCGTACCAGACGATCGACAAGGCATTGGAAAATGTGTGACAGGCAGAAATATTATCATCATGCAGGGTAATAGCCTTACGCTGAGAACCCTTGCTTATCACCAGTTAGTCTTCAAGGATTACATTCGAAGGCGTTCTCGGGCCTGCGCTAAATAAACACGCAACTGTCTAGGTAAAGTACACTAGCTCCGAAAAGATAAGCCTCAGCAGGGCTCAGCTTCAGCTTCAGCTTGCGAAACCTTTCCCGACACACCTCAACGCTATCACTCCAATCACAGAGATCGCAAAAAGTCGATCTGGATCTGCATCAACTTCGGGAAGCTTTCTCCAGCAAGAATGTCCATATGTCCTTTCTCAGGTTCCACATGCCTAAGCTTCGCTCCAGGGATCAAATTGAAGATCTTTTCCTGCTCGGAAGCAAGACTGATCTGGTCGTTTTGCGGTGTCAGCATTAGAACCGAGGAAGACGAGATCTGCGAGAACAGCTCGAAAGGCGCCCATGTCGAGATGTGATAGTAGGTCTGAAGTGTTGTCAGATTGCGATAAGTGGGCGCGGTCTTTTCGGCACCCAAGATCAAGCCGAAGTCTTCTTTCGCCGTGCCGACACCGAAGCCGGCTGGGTTCTCGCCTTCTTCTGTGAGCACGGGGAGGCCGAACGGCTCGTTTCCTTCGAGTTGCGATTCGCGGTCTTTTTGCGCTTTCGCGAGAACTTTCGCCTTTTTGCCGCCGAAACTGAAGTCCGTGAGCGGGCAGACGGAGATGACACCTTTGGCTCGCTTGTCGACCGCCGCAGCGTTTGCTGCGACTACGGCACCGAAAGAGAATCCCCAGAAAGCCACACGCTTGGGATCTACGGTGGGTTGGCGTTGCAGAAATGTCAAGGCGTCCGAAAGGTCCTCGATTTGTTTGTGAGGATTGGCTTCTTGTCTAGGCAGACCCTCGCTGCTCCCAAAACCACGTGGATCTAGAGTCAGAGCGGTGATTCCCGCCTGGGCGAATGCTTCCGCTACGTCAGGTAGAAACATTTCTTTGACGCAAGCAAACTTTGGAGATTCGTTAGAAGATGTCTACGTGCATCGGTCATCGCATCACGTACCCCTGGGAGTAGCAGAACTGCTGGCCCTTTCTGTCCTGCAGGGAACAGTCGACCCACCAACTTGATTCCATCAATCGTCGGAATTTGAACATCTTGTTGCGGGCCCGCGGTGGCGGTCATGATTGTGATAGTTTCGAAGCGGTGGCGCGAGATACCACGGCGTGCTTGTCACGAATCGAGTTGTAACGTCCAAACGGCTGAAAGAGTAAACCCATGCTTTTGAACACGGATATCCAGTACGTACGAGACAGCTTAGGTTTGCTGTATCGGATAGAGTGCAAATGCACCGGTGTGTCAGCCGTGAGCATTGTCAGCATTGTACATTTGGCGCCTGTAATCTTCCCCATAGCTGGCATGGGGCTTGATTGAGGCTCTGTGTCGTGCATCCAGCTGATCAGCTGACGAAGGGTAATGCAAGCCAGCTGCGAGTGCAGCGTAATACTCCTTGGGTACTGAGTACAGGGTTGAGGCTCACATGAGGTTGCACAATGACTTGCATTCTTCAGCTTTAGTGTGATGATACGATTACGCTCCACCCAAAGATTGATCAGCATTAGGAACAGCTTGAGTGCGAGCTTGTTATGCAGACGTGACAAAGGTCATGCACCTAATGCTCCATACTGTATCATTTGTTGAATCGTACCATGAAGGTAACTGATGGCGTTGACATTGTTGGCTAATGTCGCGGATTTAGTCTAACACATTCCACTTCATAAACAGCCAAATGCAGCGGTTGTTGGCCGTACTGAGTACCTTTCATCACCTCGGTCACTACCTTCAATAACATCATTCTCCCACACCTACAACCTAACAAACGCAAATATGGGCATCAACGACAGCGGCGTCCAGCTGCACTACGATGCTCCTTCGACTGCAGCGGAGCCAAGCTCTCCACTCCCTAGCCAGAAGTCTGATACCAAATCCATCTATACGCAAGATCCAATCGCTGTGGTCGGACTAGCCAACCGCCTGCCAGGCCACAGCAACAATCCCACTAAACTATGGGAGTTCCTCCTCCGTGGGGGCGTCGCTAAGAACGACCCGCCAACATCCAGGTTTGGGCTCACTGGCCATTATGATGGCTCACACAAACCACACACAATCAAGACTCCGGGCGCAATGTTCCTGGAAGATCATGATCCCGCCGACTTCGATCCGGCTTTCTTCAAGACCACGGTGGCAGACGCAATCTCAATGGATCCTCAGCAGCGCATGCTTCTCGAAGTAGTATATGAGGCTCTTGAGAACGCTGGTATCAGCCTCTCACAGATCAATGGTGAAGCTTTTGGTTGCTTCGTCGGCTCATACGCCGTTGGTAAGATGTTGCTCTAATGCACTTGGTGTGTTTGCGTGTGACTGACACATAACCAGATTACCTGGATATGCAAATGCGTGATCCTGAAGATCGTGCCGAAGGCATCACCATCGGCGCAGGACGAGCGATTCTGAGCAACAGGATCAGTCATTTCCTCAACATCAAGGGTGCCAGGTACGGCCATGAACTCGAGACACGTGGGTTGCTCCGCTAACAAATAGGTAGTATGACGATCGATACCGCGTGCTCGGGTAGTTTGGTTTCTGTCGACGTCGCTTGCAGATATATCCAGACGGGGCAAGTCGAAGGCGCCATTGTCGCCGGCGCCAACCTGTACATGAGCCCAGACCAGAACATGGACATGGGAGCCATGCGAACAGCATCCTCGGCGTCCGGAAGGTGCCACACATTTGATGCCAAAGCTGATGGTTACTGCAAGTCTGAAGCCATCAACTGCGTTGTTCTGAAACGCCTCGACGCAGCTTTGCGTGACGGGGATCCAATTCGAGCTGTTATCCGAGGCACAGCCACAAACTCTGACGGCTGGACGCCAGGTGAGATCTAAACCCCTAACCCTGACTGCCGGGGAAGAATAAGAACGTGAAGCGTGCAGTCTTCTGACATCGTCTGTACAACAACAGGTATCGCCAGCCCTGCCGCCGAAGCTCAGGCTGTGGCAATTCGCGCTGCCTACGCAGCAGCAGGCATTGAAAACTTCCATGAAACCGGCTATCTGGAATGTCATGGCACCGGTACCCTTGCTGGTGACCCAGTCGAAGTCGCCGCTGCTGCATCTGTCCTTACTCAGGGCCGCACCGACTCCAATCCCTTGATCATCGGATCTATCAAGAGCAACATCGGTCACTCAGAACCTGCGGCTGGAGTATCAGGTCTTATCAAGGCTATTCTCGCCGTTGAGAAGAACAGAATCCCGGGAAACCCAACCTTCATCGACCCTAACCCGAGAAGTAAGTCGCAATCTATTGTTATTGTATATCCATCCGACTAAAGACTCTTCAAGTCGACTTCAAAGGCCTTCACGTTGAAGCTTCGCGCACGAGCCGAGGATGGCCCAATCCCAAGAAACGCATCGCAAGTGTCAATTCTTTTGGTTACGGCGGCTCTAATGCCCATGTGGTGCTCCAAGATGCGGATTCATATCTTGGAGACAAGTCTAAGACACACATATCCTCTTTTGCGCAAAAGAGCGTTGCCAACTTGTTCGATGAAGATGAAGACGAAGAAGACGCCTCCAACAACACTGCTCTGGCCAGACCGAATGTCTTTGTGTTCTCGGCAAACGACGAGGCCTCGCTCAAATCCTACTATACGGCTTTGAGGCGCCACTTGATCGATCCGAGCGTCAAGATCAAGCCATATGATCTGGCTTTCACATTGTCCGAGCGTCGCAGCCATTTGTTCTATCGTGGATTCGTGGTCGCGGACAAATTGGACTTCCAAGAAGATGCGCTGATTACAGGCAAACAGAGCAGCGCGCCGCCAAAGATCGGATTCATCTTCACTGGGCAAGGTGCTCAGTGGCCGCAGATGGGAAAAGGGCTGATTGATGCCTATTCGGGAGCTCGACCGCTCTTGGTTACTCTAGACAAAGCCCTCCAGGCTCTTCCTGAGCCTCCAGCTTGGTCAATCATCGATGAGTTGTATGATCTTCGTACACCTGATCACCTTCGACTCCCCGAGTTCTCGCAACCTCTGGTGACGGCTCTTCAGCTGGTGCTCATTTCTGCACTCTCGGACTGGGGAATTTCACCAAGCAGTGTAGTTGGTCACTCGTCAGGCGAGATAGCCGGCGCTTATGCAGCAGGCTTTTTGACCGCCGAGGATGCCATCAAAATTGCGTTCTTCCGTGGCGAGGCTGCAAAGCAGCTACAACAAGCCCAAAATGAATCCGTTGGTATGCTAGCCGTCGGCATTGGCGCGGAGGAAGTCGTCCCCTACATTGGGGAATTATCTTCGACTGTGCAGATTGCTTGCTACAACAGTGCGAAGAGCGTGACCCTGTCCGGCAAAGCGTCGGATCTCGACATAGTCAAAACAAGACTACAATCAGATTCGCATTTTGCAAGGGCGCTGCAGGTCAATCTTGCCTACCATTCGACTTACATGACAGCAATCGGCGAAAGGTATCAAGAGCTTGTGGAACGCAACACCGGCAAGCCCTTACCTGGAAACCCCAACATCGCCATGTATTCGTCCGTCACAGGCGGCCAAAACAGCGAGTTGAAGGATGCTCTGTACTGGAGGACAAACATGGTTTCACCAGTGCAGTTCAACGATGCTACCACGGAACTCCTCAAGGCAGAAAACCCGGCGACAGTCCTGATCGAGCTGGGGCCTAGCGGAGCCTTGGCCGGACCTTTCTCGCAGATCAAGAATGCATTGCCCGGTCAGGGAGCGGGTATTCAATACTTTGCGGCTGCAAAGCGTGGCCCCGATTCTGTTCGCTCCCTCTTCGAAGTTGCAGGGCGTGTTTTCGCTGCAGGTGGTGAAGTGAACATCCGCAACGTCAACACTGATGAGAGGTTTGTGGAATCTTCCGAACCTGCGATCATCGTGGACCTGCCTAACTACTCGTGGAATCACTCCAAGCAGTACTGGCATGAGAGCGATGCTAGCAAAGAGTGGCGATACAGAAAATATGTCCATCATGACCTTCTCGGCTCAAAAGTACTCGGCACTCCATGGTCAGCACCTACGTTCTCCAAGCTTCTTGACCTCAAAGACTTGCCCTGGCTGAGAGACCACAAGATGGGCAACGACATTGTCTTCCCGGCCGCTGGCTTCTGTGTCATGGCAATTGAAGCACTGTATCAGAGCACCCAAGTTTCTGCACCGATCGAGGGTATCAATAGCGCAGACCAGCTAAACTATCGTCTCCGCAACGTTACCTTTGACAATGCCCTTGTTCTAGAAGAAGGCACTCCGGCGAAGATCAAGACGACATTGAGTCCAAGTACCACAGGGTCTCATGGGCCATGGTACCACTTTACCATTGCAACTACCACAGATGGCATTTCCAGGGAGCACAGCGCTGGCCTGATCCGCCTTGAGAAAGGGGAACCACCCGTTGTCACTGATCATACAGCTGAACCCCTGGGACAGACAACTTCTGGTAAGCTCTGGTATAAAGCCATGGCTACCGCTGGGTACGGTTTTGGTCCCCTGTTCCAGAAGCATCTTGAGGTGGAGGCTACAAGCGGCCAGCGAGCAAGCCGATCTTTGGTTGATCTGACTGAGCCTAACTCTGCGTGGGGCAAGCAATCACCGTACCCACTTCACCCTGCCGCTTTGGACGGAAGCTTCCAAACGGTCACACCTTCTCTGGTAGCAGGCGTCAGATCTAACATCAAGTCTGTGTTGATCCCAGCAATCATCGACGACTTGACAGTGTTCGCCAACAGTTCGCATCCAGACCGGGGCATCTCGTACACGACTTCGGAGTATGTTGGTAAAGGACGACAAGATGATGACAAGAACTACTTGTCCAACGCCACAGTGCATCACCCGGAGACCAAGCAAGTCATTGTGCAGCTTTCCGGCCTTCGCTACCACCGCCTGGACACTGGCTTCGATCCTCTCGGGGCCCATACGCTTAGTCGAATTTCATGGAAACGCGACATCACCTTCCTCTCCCCACTGTCAATCCCACCGGGCTTGGCCACCAAGCCTAACTTTGCCGCAGCTTCAGACGACCTGCTCGATCTCATTGCTCACCGGAAGCCTGTCTTGAACGTTCTTGAGGTCAACCTTGACAGTGGTGACAGTGAGAGCTTGTGGTTCGGCAAAGGAGAAAGCGCTATCCGGGCGGCATACCGTGATTACAAGTTCGCTTCGGCCGATGCTACCGCCATTGTGAATGCACAGGCCAAGTATGAGTCTTCTAGAGCGACTGGCTTCGCTTTGCTTGACCTGACCAAGCCCTTGAAAGAGGATCAGCACGGTGAGTATGATGCTGTCATCTTGAAAGGAAGCAGCCTCCCCCTCGAGCCAGCAAAACAGGTCCTGCAGAATGCGAAATCGCTTCTTGCCGTTGGTGGACACGTTGTATTTCTCCAAGGCACCTCCAAGCTCGTCTCTGCCGGAGGTCACCTTGCACCCTTATTGGAAGCGAATCTCACCTCGATAATCGACAATGCTGGTCTGCGAAACCTCACTCAATACGTATTTGAAGATGGTCAGCGCATCACTGTCTCTACGCTAGACAAAGCATCACTCTCTGCAGATGCAACTCCCGTCAAGCTTTTCAGCTTTGATGGCCCGACGAGTCTCAGTACAACTATCGTGGCGGCACTGAACCAGCTTGGTCACAGTATCTCCGTCTCCGATGGACAGCGCCCGAGTCATAAAGAAATTGTGCTCGTTCTGGACGAGCTCACTGAGCCGCTTCTTCCTAGGATTAATGACAAGCAGTGGGAGGTTCTCCAGACCCTCATCTCATCTCGTGCAAAGATTCTCTGGGTGACCCATGGATCTCAGCTGGATGTGACGAACCCGCAAGGTGCCTTGGTACATGGCTTGCTACGTACCATTCGCTCCGAGGATCCTGGTTTGAGCCTTACGACACTCGATGTCGGCGACCCAGTCTCGCCGCAGACAGTCACTGCTATTTCCGCACTACTCAAAAATTTGGCGTCATCAGCAGTCAAGTCCCCAATCGAGACCGAGTACGCGGAACGCCACGGCGAGATATACATCAGCAGAGTCAGCCCTGATGAGAAGATCAATACCTTCAAGAAGAACGAGTCTACGAACGGGCTCCTGCAAGAGGGCTCCTTGCGCGACCAGAAGACACTCGTTCGCTTGAGGGCGGAGCGTATTGGAACCCTGGAAGGTCTGGTGTTTGGTGAGACCGCCATCGATGAACTTCCTGTGGAGCCCAACCACGTGGAGGTCGACATCTACGCGGCTGGTCTGAACTTCAAGGTAGGTATCATATCTGCTCATAACTCTTATTACATGAACTGACCGAATGAACAGGACGTTGCGGTCACCATGGGTATCGTCCCTGAGGACGAGCATCTGCTTGGTCTTGAGGGAGCAGGTATCGTTCGACGTGTAGCTAACGATGTCACGACATACAAACCCGGTGACCGTGTGGTGGTCTTCGAGAAGGGAACATTCGCCAACAGAATCCAAGTCACCACTGAACGCACGCACAAGATTCCGGACCACCTCTCCTACACGGATGCTGCTACCATCACCGGCGTGTACCTCACATCCCTCTACTCTTTGTTTAACCTGGCCAATTTACAGAAGGGTAACTCAGTTCTGATCCATTCAGCTGCTGGCGGCATCGGTATCTCGGCAATCAAGCTGGCACAATACAAACAAGCTGAGATTTATGTCACCGTTGGAACAGAGGACAAAAGGCTTTTCCTTGAGTCGGAATTCGGTATTCCACGCTCCAGGATGTTCTCGTCTCGCTCTACAGCATTTGCCAAAGAAATATTGGCTGCCACGGGCGGCCGGGGAGTAGACGTTATTCTCAACTCTCTGACTGGCGAACTACTGGATGAGACTTGGAGAATCTGTGCTGATGGTGGTACCATGGTTGAGATTGGCAAGCGCGACATTCTCGATCGCAAGCAGTTGGCCATGGAACCCTTCGACCGCAACTGCTCGTACCGCGCATTGGATTTCTCTCACAAACAGATTTCGGATGCCCTCATTGCTGCGTATGATGCCTGTCTTTCTTTGATCACGAGCAACGTTACTGACAAGCTTACAGCTTGCTTTCCACAATCTTTGATCTGTACGATCAAGGCCACGTCGAGCCAATCCGTCCGGTCAAAGAGTTCTCTTTTGCCGATATTCCTTCAGCTTTTGCCTACATGCGTGGAGGCAAACACATTGGCAAGATCGTGATCACAAATGCCCCAGAAGACCAGGTGATTGTCCCTATTCGCCGAGCAGGAAAGCAGGTTGCCCTCCACCCCGAGGCGTCGTACATCATCGTCGGAGGTCTCAAAGGTCTTTGTGGCAGTCTTGCCATTTCTTTGGCTCAGCGAGGTGCCAAGCATCTCATCGTGATGTCTCGAAGTGGTGTGAGCGACCAACGATCGCAGACCATTGTCAAGGATTGTGCTTCGTACGGTTGTCAGATCCACGAAGCTCGCGGAGACGTTGCTAGCATCGAAGACGTGAAGGCGGCGTTTGCCAGTGGCCCGTATCCAGTTCGCGGTGTCGTTCAGGGCGCAATGGTTCTCAAAGTAAGTCGTTCAAGTATTCAGAGGACGTTAAAGACAGCTAACGGAATATTAGGACAAGCCGTTCGAAGTCATGACCATTGAAGACTACCACACGACTCTGTCCAGCAAAGTTGACGGCACGCTCCACTTGCACAACATCGCTAAGGATCAAGGCATTGAATTGGACTTTTTCACCCTGCTTTCCAGTATCTCTGGTGTTGTTGGCCAGAAGGGACAAGCCAACTACTCCGCCGCCAACGTCTTCATGGATTCGTTTGCAAACTTCAGAAACGCCCTCGGACTACGAGCGAACTCCGTAAATCTTGGAGTGATTGAAGATGTGGGCTATGTCGCTGAGCAAGGCGGCATGACACAACACTTCGACGATAAACAATGGACCGGTATCAACGAAACGGTACTTCGCAAGATACTTGACTTCTCTATCCTCCAGCAAATCAGTCCACTCAATGAGGACAGCCGCAGTCAGCTCATTACCGGAATACCCGTTCCACAGCCCGAGGACTCGGAGCTTGCGCGCGATGCACGATTCAGCAGTCTGTTCATCCCACAGGATAAGAATGCCGCCGGTGCAAGTTCTACCAAGAGCGACATTGGAAGGGAGGTTCAAGCGTTCACCATGCTTCTCAAGTCTGGTGCGGAGAATGCAGCCTTGCTCCCACCCGTGATTGACATTGTGAACAAGCAATTCACGAAGACACTTCGTCTGAGCGAGCCGATTGAGCCGGCGAAAGCGTTGTCAGCCTACGGGCTTGACTCACTTGCTTCTGTTGAGCTCAGAAACTGGGTCAGACTTGAGCTCAAGGCCGAGTTGACGACATTGGAGATCAATACTTCGCCCTCGCTCATTACGTTGTGCGAGAAGATTGTTTCGAAGCTGAAGGCTTCTGGTTAAGAATCTCTGGAAAACTGAATGGGACTTCGGCGTCAATCGGACTTATTAGTTGTAGAGGTTGATAGATCGTCTCGCACTGGGGTTTCCTTTTACGCATTCAATCATCTTCATCAAGACGTTTAGAACGCAAATCTCCCGCTTGGTTCCCATAAACTAAAATATGTTCAATCTTTCAATTTATGCCTGTGATTCTACAACATCGCGATTAGCATCTAATCGTGCGCGGCCGGACTCGATACAATGTATGGAGACAGAGTTCGGCGTGTTCTCGCTAGAAAGAATAAGCTGACGTAGGATTATGCGCTCTCGACGCCAACTACAGCGCATTCCCATACTCAACAAATTACCCATAAGCACCAAAGCACGCGAAAATACCAGATAGCACGTCAATCCTTAAGCGAGTCTCCCGCAATTCAAACGTCTGCGCCCGATAAGGTATTCTTTTTTTGCGTCTTCCTATCAAGCCTGCTTGCTGGTGGCGATCGCGCCTTGGCCTATCACGAGCGCTTCATCTTTGGCTATGGCTCAATCGGTGTGGAACATCGGCGAGACCTATCTGCATAGCTCGCTGCCGCGCTCTATACTTCTGTATCCTTCGGTAGAGAGGAGACATGTTGTGAATCCTCCCGAAGCACGCCTCATGTGGCTCTAATGGCGTGTGATACTGCCTGTGGTCTAGACCTGAGATACATGTACTTTAATAGCATGTTCATCCTCTATGGCTTCCAACATCGACAAAGATAGGCAACCATGTCGTCTCATCTACAGGCAGACGACGGCAACACCGAGAAAAACAAGAACATCGTCACGAGCACCGGCCCGATCGACAAAGACGAGTCGTCGGACTCTGATCAATCTTTCGGAAAGCCACCATGGTGGGCGTACATTTGGGATTGGGAGCCAGGGTGCACCGTTGAAGAGCGCCGATTTGTTCAAAAGCTGGACATACATCTCGTCGCTATCTTGTCTCTTGGCTTTTTCATGAAATACCTCGACACGATCAACATCGGGAACGCATACGTCAGTGGCATGAGAGAAGATCTAGGAATGCTGGCGAGGCAGTTGAATGTTGTCGATGCGGCCTGGACCAGTGGATACGTCGTCGGACAGATTCCTTCGCAGATCCTGTTGACGAAAGTCCGCGCCAGCTGTTGGATTCCTTTCTGTCAGCTTGTTTGGACGACGTTAACTTTCTGTATGGCGGCGGTGAAGACTTCGGACCAAGTAGTCGCATTGCGATTCTTCATCGGCTTGTTCGAGTCGACCTTCTATCCGGCAGCTATGATGATCTTGGGCTCATGGTATACGCCTAGCGAATTGGGAAAGCGGAGTTGCATCTTCGTGAGTTACATTGCCCCCCAACCTGAGAAATGGATCACGCTGATATCGTCTAGTTTGCAGCCGGTGCTTCTGGAGGCATGTTCAGCGGCTATTTGCAAGCAGCTATATACAAAGGGCTTGAAGGCGCCCACGGACTTCGTGGCTGGCAGTGGTTGTTCATCATGAACGGCGTCATCTCGGTGCCCATTGCTTTTGGAGGGATCTATGCGATCCCCGATCTGCCTGAGAACACTCGAGCGCGGTGGCTCTCGAAAGCTCAGATTGTGGTTGCGCAGCAGAGAATGGCAAAGGTCGGTCGCGCACCTCGCACCGGCCTTGGCTGGTCGACTCTCAAGCGTGTCTTCGGGCGCTGGCACGTCTACTTGCTGTCCTTGATGTACACAATCTTCATCTTGAGTGTGGGTGAAACAATGCTTCCAACTAGTATCTGCCGTCTGCTAACATTGAGATATAGGTCCCTTCGAACAGCATCAACCCTATGGCGCTGTGGCTGAAATCCGAGGGCTACTCAACATACCTTGTCAACATCTTGCCGACGACTCAATTAGCAGTGTGCATAGTTGCAGCGGTGACCTTCGCGATCTGGTCAGATTACATCCGCGGGCGTGCGCTCGTATTGTGTGTTTGCGCAGGCTTTGGTCTGTTCTCCTCGATCGTTCTCGCCGTTTGGGACGTCCCGATTGGTTTGAAATGGTTCGCATTCGAAGTGTATCGATTCAGCGCACCTTACGGGCCGCTTTCATATACATGGGCCAAGTGAGATCTCTTTCCAAATGATCTTATGCGATCAACACTGACTAGAAAATAGTGAAATTACTGGGGGAGACGCAGAAGAACGATCGATTGTATTAGCATTGATGGATGCCATAGCGTACTCGCAAAGCGCATGGGTGCCATACCTGACTTACCCTGCGAATGCAGCGCCAAAGTTCCATAAAGGATATATCGCAAGTATTGCCTTCTTCGTAGCGCAATTCGGACTCACTGCGCTGGTTTGGTGGATGCATCAGAGAGATTTGCGCAGAGTTGGACGTCCCGGTGTATAGATGCGTCGGCATTGACGATGGTTCAAGGTTCGATAGAGGGTTCTGGAAAAAATTAGACCATAGTTGAGCTGGATGTTTGTTGCTATGCACGATTTAGTACTGATTGTATTATGCCGTGGGAGGTCCCGAGATCTGCAGCCGCATTAGCCAATATCTCCGAGCCTTTGTTTCTTTCGTCAATATTATTTCTGGGTGACTTCGTACAGGTCCTATGAAATCAAGGAAACAAGTTCTCGAATTCGTGCGCGAGAATTGTATAGGTCGCAATATCTACAATGATGGCCAATTTAAATTGCCATTATGTCATGGTATCGCCGTTCGTGCCGCCAAGCCTCGAGTCAAATTGAAAGTTTTGCAGTGTCCCCCTCCTGAAGCTCACTCTCCTCCCTTCATCATCACACATATACCCCACTACACCCACGGCAGGTCACGGTCGTCGCAAAAGACAAACTGTCTCTCACGCGCACCTCTCGCTCTCTCTTCTCTTCACTCTTCACCCTTGCCCCCAAAACAGCAGCAGGCCCTGCACTTGTCCTTGCATCTCGCGCCGCCTTCACCCGGTCCGAGTGGAGCATCCGATCCTCGACTGTCACCACAGTCCAGCAGACGCGTTTCGCGAGCAACAAAGACAAGAAGAAGAAGAAGAACATGCCTCCCAAGAAGGTCGTCGAGGAGAAGAAGGTCCTCCTGGGCCGCCCCGGCAACAATCTGAACGCGGGAATCGTATGTACGAACATGTACGTGCTGTGCACAACGTCCTCGGCACTTGTCGCTAACTAACACTCCGCAGGTCGGTCTCGCCAACGTAGGTAAATCGACGTTGTTCCAGGCCATTACCAAGTGCCACCTCGGTAACCCCGCCAACTTCCCATACGCTACCATCAACCCCGAAGAGTCCCGAGTCATCGTCCCCGACGAGCGCTTCGACTGGCTCTGCGAGCAGTACAAGCCCAAGTCCCAGGTCCCGGCTCACCTCACTGTCTACGACATTGCTGGTCTGACCCGTGGTGCTTCCACTGGTGCTGGTCTCGGTAACGCCTTCTTGTCTCACATTCGTGCTGTCGATGCCATCTTCCAGGTCGTCCGTTGCTTCGACGACGCCGAGATCATTCACGTCGAGGGTGATGTCGACCCCGTCCGTGATCTGGAAATCATCAGCGAGGAGCTTCGCATCAAGGACCTCGAGTTCGCTGAGAAGTCTCTCGAAAACTACAAGAAGCAGACCCGTCGCGGTGGCCAGTCTCTCGAGATGAAGAACCTCCTCATGGAGCAGGCCACTGTCGAGAAGGTCATTGAGCACCTGAAATCCGGCAAGGACGTGCGTAAGGGTAACTGGGCCCCGAAGGAGGTACGTTCGCGAATTCTTCTTCTACCATGCACTACTAGGATGAATCAGAGGTTTACCTCTTTAATCCCAGCTCTTCGAATTGGCACCTCAATTTTAACGCAGAGGTGCCGTGAGAGAACGTCGAAATCTGAGATTTGCATTATCGTCCCCTTAATCTTATCGCAACGATGTTGGTTGCAATATGCTGACTTAGCTCCGCACAGGTCGAGACCATCAACCCCCTCTTCCTCCTCACCGCCAAGCCCGTCGTCTACCTCGTCAACCTGAGTGAGCGCGACTACATCAGACAAAAGAACAAGTACCTTCCCAAGGTCGCCGAATGGATCAAGGAGCACGCCCCTGGTGACAGCATCCTTCCCATTTCCACCGCCTTCGAGGAGCGTCTTTCCCAGTTCGAGAACGACGCGGAGGTCGCGGAGGAATGCAAGAAGATTGGCGCGAAGTCTGCCCTGCCCAAGGTCATTGTCACCATGCGCAAGGTTCTCGACCTTGGATCCTTCTTCACTACTGGTCCGGATGAGGTCCGTATGTGGACCATTCGCAACGGCACCAAGGCGCCTCAGGCCGCCGGTGTCATTCACGGTGACTTCGAGAAGACTTTCATTCAGGTCATCGTCTACAACTACAAGACGCTCAAGGAGCTCGGCACTGAGGCTGAGATCAGGGCCAAGGGCCAGATTATGACCAAAGGCAAGGACTACATCGTTGAGGACGGTGACATTGTCCTTTTCAAGGCTGGTGCCGCCAAGAGCTAGATCGCTTGCCCTTGATGTAACAAGACGTTTGATGTGATATGAAAAGTGGGAGCTGTGCAAAACAGCTGGATTAAGATACCACCTCTTTTTTTGGTCCGGAGAGGACGAACAAAAATCAACTTTTCTGACGGATACCAACAATTTCCTCTCTCACGTTCCGTCCTTTTGCTCTGATATTTTGGTTGTATGCTTGGCGCATTTTTCTCGTAGACACGGACGTCCATATCTTCGTATTGCACAAGCATGTCGAGATGGTGCAAGCTATCGCTTGTCATAGGCCGCTCACTGTCTCCGTCTGCATGCGTTCAATGATGTCTGTCGTTTCCACATTTTAGTAATACGGCCATGAACTGGAATTTTCACATGCTTTGCATTTTGATTGTTCACTAGATCGCAGCACTTGCTTTCGATCAAAGCGTTCGGAACCCTTCGAAATACTATATTGGACAATGACAGTTAGCAAGACACTCATCTGCAGATCTGCGCAGGAGTCGTTACGTACCTTTTTCCTGAAATCATTCAAGTCGTTCGCGGTGCCACCAATTCCAGTGCGATGAGCCTCTTGCAGTTCCAGTCGTTGCACACCATAAGCTGCGAGAGCGTCGACTGACACTTCGTCGTCTCGTAGACGCCTGTACGTCAGCAGACGACGGGACCCTGTTGGTGATATCTTGTCAGCACCCCTTCAAGAGGGATATCGGTGGATCTTTGAAGATTTGCTTACATTTGTTAAAGTGCTGCTTGCTCTCTGCCACAAGCGCCAAAGCAGGGTGCTGCGGAATCGCGTATTCTTCTGCTTCGAGTTCCTGTTCCTTGGCCTGTTTCTCGAGCTCTTCCGGCGCGGCGTCCGGGTCTTCTTTGGCGCCTGCCACAGGCATCCACATGCACAGCCGCCCGCCGTCGACCAAACGCGTGGCGCCGAAGTCGAGAATGTCGTCCAGCATGCGCACGAAACTGTAGGGCTTCTTCGGCGGCACGTAGTCGTCTTGCAGATGCGCGGGCACGCCGTTGTCCAGGATGACTTCGTGCTTCAGCCGCTCTTTGACGTGGCCGAGAACTTTGAGGCCCTCGCGCACGCCGTAGGGCGGGTCGCAGACGATGGCATCGAGGATGCGGCCGTGGACCAGAGGCGTGTTTGTGAGGTCGGCGGTCACGCCGCCGAGGTACAGGTCTGAGGTGCCGTACTGTTTGAAGTTGCTTGCGACGTTGCGGCCCTTTTTGCCGCGGATGCTGCGGCCGTCTAGGTCGCTGCCGAAGACTGCTGCGCCGAAGTGTGCGCATGACACCGGGAAAGAGCCGGTGCCCATGAAAGGGTCGTAGGCTAGGGTTCCGGGAGCTGACTGGGCCATATTGGCGGTGACCAGCGACAACTCTGCGTCCATCGACGTGGTGGCGATGTAGTGCCTCTTTTTGACATTGTACTTGTTCACCGCTCTCCGGCCACCTTCCGCTACTTCCCTACCGAAGTGTAGCAAGTGAGGTTTCGCGGCGTCGAGCTCGTAGTCTTCAAACACGATGAACTGGTTGTCGGGCTTTGACATGACGATCTTGCCCGTGAAGTTCATGAAGCCGAACGACTCGATCAGCCGGCGCTTCTCTTCATTCGAGTGTGTCCCTCGGAACGAGTCAAACTCGAAGCGGAAAGTGGCAGCCTGGTAGGCTGGCCAGATGTGTTCGGTGCGAGCTCTGATGTCCGCGTGCAGAGACTCGTAATCCACGCCAGTGCCCCATAGCTCATAGATCTTCTGCACCAGAATCGACCGGCTCACGAGATCTTGTGCAGTCTTTGAAGCGTCTTCTGCATTGTCGAAAGCGATGATGGCGAATGGCGTCTATGTCGATGTTGTCAGAAAGGAACCATCACGAAGTATGTGGCGTGGCGACGAGGACGGAAGTGCTAAGGTAATTCGAAGTAATTTTCACCAACCTTGACTATTGTCCAGCAAATATTCCGTCCAAATTGTCGGGGAAATCAACCTACATGTTCTGAATATGAGATCCAGCGGATCTTGATGTTGAATATTTCCGCTAGCGAATCGACTTCAGGCTTGCGGAAGGGTTCGTGCTGGTGCACGAACCGAATTAGGTACTCCATGTTGTCTTCTTCGATGCACAACAAGAGCCAAGTCGCCCGTAATTTCTTCTTTGAATTCGATTAATCCAAGTTTCTATTGTGATCGGGCGCTAGTCGTTTGGGATAGCATCGACATGTACTTTCGCAAACATAGAGTCACCAGAAAACGTTCAGCAAGGTTCGCTAGCGCAATTTGCGTGCCAAGAGGTGGACTTTTGAGGCTTGACTACTTCACTACGATATGTTTTATGTTATTTATGCTAAAACATAGATCTGTATCTATGTGAAAGACAATCACATGAATTGGTGGCTCATGGCCAAGTTGTACGACTCTGTTCGATCGCATCATAGTAACCTATTCGTTATGCAAGTTTGGTATATACTCCAAGGCGAAGCTCATCCGTCAAAGTCAAACTCCTCTCCCGTAAGATCCTCAAAAATGTCCATAGCGACTTGCTGTCTGAGCTTCGCTTGCTTCATTTTCATCGCCGGCCGTCCAGCGCTGCCAATGATGACTTTGTCAGGCTTCCTGAACCCGCCTTTGTGCTGCTTTGTCGGGTTTCTATTACCCGCTGAATACGATTCTTGAAGCGTTCGCGTCGTGCTGCTGCTCCTTCTCTTCCTCGTGTCCGTTGGGCTCTGGGGCGATGCGGGCGTCATTTTAGTCGGCGAGCGTTTCTTTACGCTGGCAGCTTCGGCCACGGCCACGGCTTGTTGAGATGCGTATGCAAACGCGTGCATTTCGTCCGCGGCCTTTGGCAAGTCCACGCTCCACCTGTTTCTGTCCACGAGCGTCATGAACTTTGTAAGCAAGTCGTTGTTTCTGAGAGTCCTCTTGCTTCCAAAGACCACGAGCTTGGATCTCGCGCGCGTGAGCGCCACGTTGACTCTTCGCCAGTCTTTGAGCAGATCGCCGACGATTCCCGCCTCGTTTGAGCGCACCATCGAGAGAATGATGCACTCTTTGTCGCGACCCTGGAAGCGGTCGGCAGAGTCAATCTCTACCTCCGCACTTATACCAGCTACTTTGAAAAGCTGTCTGAGCAGAGCTAGCTGAGAGCGGTACAGGGTGATGACGCCGATTTCTCGGCCCGACACTCCACGGGCAAGTAGCGAGCTGACGGTCTGAGCAGTCAGTGCTGCTTCGATTGTATTTGTGATGTTCTTGCCAGATGTGAGAGTCTCGAGAGCCGCAGGACCGACAGTGTCTATGTTGGCGAATACAACTTTATGTTGAGGATCTGTAAGCCGGTTAAGGAAGCATTCGGGACCAGAGGAGTCACATCCCAGTTGCTGTTGATGGAACACGTTCAAACCGGATGAATTTGGAAGCGTCAGCGTGCGCTTCGCAACAGAGTCATTGCCGCACTTGAGTTTGCCGCTGTAGACCAGCTCATTCGACAAACTCATTATCTCCTCGCACATTCTGTACTGGCGTCCGAGTGTAGCGACAGCTTCCGGGAAGCGTTCGCTCAATTGCTTGAAAAGACTGATATCGAGTCCACCCTCTAGCGCGGCTCGATTTTGTACCAGTGGTGGAAGTTGGAAGTGATCACCTACTAGGACGAACTTCCTAGCATGCAGCAAAGGGCCGAGAGCGGTTGGCAGTGTGATCTGTGAAGCTTCGTCCACAATGCACACGTCGAATGCGCGACGTTGAAAGAGCGCCTGGTTTGTGCCCATACATGTCGTGCCCACGATCTGGCAGCCCATGTACGTCTGATCGATCTCATCGATGGAGTGTCGAGGCGTTGCGGCAAGCTGACAGAAAGTCTGCACCTCCGGATTGATTTTCGCTGGGACACCCAAACGGAGTATATTACCCTCCGGTGCGATGTCACGAATCTTGAGCAAGATGTTGTCAACGGCGGTGTGGGTAAATGATGTGAGAAGGATTGTTTTGTTTTCGGCAAGCAGTGCCCGGATGACGTGGGCGATGGTAGTAGTCTTGCCTGTTCCAGGCATACCAAGAATCAGAGCGTAGTCTTTTGCGGTCAATACCTTGCTCACAGCGGCTTGCTGGTCATCGTTCATTTGACCCAGTTGTGATGGCTGCAGGGTTGGTAGGCTTGAGGATTGTGTGAATGTTGGCGGTGCGTCAAAGACAATTTGGTTCCGTAACTTGGTGTTAATCGGGTGAGACGACATGAGCATCACCAGCTTGTTCCGAACAAGAGCAAGGCCATTCGAAAACTCGTCTTTGTCGAGCCTGTAGAGAGGCGGCGATGTGTCAATGGGTGAAGCACTCGGCCCTTTGTGGGTACTCATGACTCCCTTGAACGCCTGGTTCTGCTCTGTGTCAAAGTTGCTTAGCCTTTGACGAGCGTCTCCAAGCCTCCGGTCGACCGCAACCGTGATGTACTGCTTGGATGCAGCGATGACATATCCGTTCGCCAGAGCCCACTGGCCTTGTTCAGACGAGACCACGACCGGCTCTCCAACAGTGAGCTGGCTGCCTTCTGCAAACGAAGCACCAGGCTTTGCTTGCGCACGGCTGAAGACATACGTGAAGCGGTTGATCTTTCCGCCACTCCCCTCAATGCCATCGACGACACTTGATGCCACAGCAGCAGCAGTAGAGGTCAGATCTTGCGCAACGACCAGATTGCCGAAACAGCGACCAGACTCCTCACGCTCTGAGGAAGCCATAGTCCAAAGCTCTTTGCGGAAACGACTCGACTCGCTCTCCTCAAAGGTGAGCAACTTGTCCCACTTGCTGAACCACGTACGCAGCGCCTGCACTTGCGTCTTGTTGCCAGAAGAGGAATCCAGAAGGTGACCTACAGCCTCATGCCAGATGAGACTATGGTTCTTCTTGCTATCGTCGCTCATCCCCGCTGTCTCTGCGGATCCATCTTCAACGAGTGCATGATACGTGAAGCAGGATTGCTGGGCATAACACCTACCGCACTTGAAAGCATTGCGGAGAAGCACTGGAAGGCCGGATCGCTCGTATTCTTGCGAGTGTGACACTTCCTCGATCTCTCCATCTTTAGCGGGATGTCGCGCCTTGTGGATGTAGCTAGCCAGCCTGTTCCTCTCTTGAACCATCTGGCGGATCTCATTGACTGGCGGAGCGATGCGGGTCATATTCGAACTTTCGAGATAGTAGAGGATACCCGCCTTCACGGCGACATCGTATCGATCGGAAAGCAAAAGAGTGTACAGAGCTGTTTGCGCGCGGTGCGCAGGTGATTGCGTTGTCCTGCCAGTCTTCACCTCGAATGGCGTGACGAGCTGTTTGAGTGGCTTCCTAGGGTCGTCGCGCAGAGTCGATTGAATTGTTGCATCAATGTTACCCTTCAGTCCATATTGTGGCGACCAGACATGCTCCTCGATCGCAATGACTTTGCTGACGGACATCCAGACCTTTTCGCCATTTCTGTCGTCTACCAGGGAAGAATTCGACGGTTCGGGTGCAACAAACACCTTGGCCCAGGCCGCGAGCTCGCCCATCTTGGCCTTGATCTCTTCGGTGGCGAGTACGGTGTCTTGCATGCCCAGCTCCCAGAGACCTTCCACGTGTGCTTGCACAGTCCGCTCAACTAGGTCAGACAGGAATTGATCGTCCCATTGATTTGAGCCTAGAGCTTGCTGGAAGATCTCATGCAAGATCTTTCCATAGATCATAGCTTTGCTGGTTTCGCCAGTGGCTTTGATGCGATCCTGTAGGACTGCTTTTCGAGTGCAGTCGAATGAGTCCGCAACAGTAGTAGCCGATAGCATGTGATCCGGGTGTACGACCAGGAAAGCGCTCGCCTCACTGTCATCTAGCTGTAGTTGTTGTGAGGTGAAGAATGCTTCCTCCTTCATCTGACCCGGGAGATATGATACGTGAACGAGATTACCCTTCGCGATTGTTGTGTTTGCCCAAGATCCTCTTAATGTAATTGAGGCGTGTGAACTTGTGCGATCTTCCTTGACTACCAATATCTGAGAAATGTTAGCATCTGCCATTTCGAGTGGAGAGGTTCATACGCACTCTCTCCATGCCAACCCGGCCGCGAGGGTCTGTGTATTCTGCATCGGCTATTTGCTGGACACCAAATCTTCGGTAGTGCTGCCCGCGTAGTAAATTGTTCACGGCAGACGAGCTTGCATCTGATGTTGGCGAACGTTGCAGTGGACTGCGGTTTTTCGGATGAAATCGTCGTGATGAAGAAGGCTATACATTCATGAGCTATATACTCCATTATTTGGAAGACGGTCGACTTGCCCTATACGCTTGAGTTGCCTGCAACTCTGCCTCAAGAAAACTGGTCTCGTCCAAATCGTCGCATGCAAATTCATCATCGTCAAAATCATCGTCAGCAAGCTCTATCAGCTCGCTAGCTATTTGCTGCTGCACCGGGACTTGATTCTGTTGTGGCTGCTGTTGTGGAGGAGGATTGGGATGCGCCGGAATATCATGCAAAGATCGATTTTGCAGGGGCTGCGACAACAGCTCGTCCAGATCTTCGGTTGAAAACTCCATATCATCGCCGAACTCGTCCAGGTCCTCTGCCAGTGTCGGCATGTGCGGACGAATAGGTGCCGCTGGTGGCGCGGTTACAGACGCTTGTTTTGGGAGGGTGTCGCTTGGTGTACGGCGAATTGAGGGTCGCCGGAAGGCGGGAAGTGGTGCTTTGCTTTGGAGATGCAAAGGTGCAGGGATCGCATTATCCTGTACATTGAGGCTGTTGACAGCCCTTGGCGTCTCGTCTTCATCCTTGACCGGCATCTCGGTTGCAGCAGCGTGCAGCCGTGCTTCAAAGTGCGGACGAGCACCTGGCGGAGGCATGCGTCGGTGGAGTTGTGCATTGTTTACATCAGATTTCAGATCGAATGGGCCGAGTTCGTGTTGATGCTTTACAGTCTTACTAGCCGTGTCCGGCAGGGGGTCAGAACTGGGCGGCTCGTCTCCAGAGATTGCCAGTTCGGGTTTTGCGAGCTTCTGTGTTGCCAAAGATTCTTGTATCTTCTCAACCATAGCTGCGACCTTGCTCCGGCCACCTGACTCTGTTGTACCATTCTGCCACACATCGACTTTCATGTTCGCATTCGTTCGCCTCTTCTTAGATTTACTGCTGGGCCAGTCGTTGCCGGTACTTGCCCAGCGCCGCAGTCCAGATTTGACGGGCGTCTCGAGAGGACGTGGCGAGCCTCCAAAGGCTATGTTGATATCAGGTTTGCTGATTCCATAGCGTTGCCATAGGTCTGCTGCGGGATCTGCTTCTGGTGTCCGCTGCTCTGCGCTCCCAGCGAAGAACGCAGACGCCTCGGCTCTCTGTGACGACGTATTTGGGCACGAAGGCGACGAAGACCGTGCTCTTTTGCGCTTTCGATTCGGCGTGAGCTGCGTCGAGGAACTGTTTGGTATCCAGCCGATGTGATCTTCAGGCGACTCTTCTCTTGGCTCAGGCTTTCTGGTATCGTCCACATTTCCAATGAGGTCCTCGAGCGACAGCCGCGCGCCCGGAGTCGATGGGAAGGTGTTTGCGTGGCACAGCTGTGGTGTCTTTGTGGAGTCCGTCATGTTCATGGGCGGGGTAGTCTTACTTGGATTGTGTGGGGCTGAACTCGATGTCGCATTGTGTAGTTTGGCAGTCCTGTCCACTGGTCGAGAGTGGCTTACTGACGAGCCATTCTCTTTGCCTTCAGTGTTCTCGCTCGGCGCGCTCGGTTGACCAGCTACGAATTGAAATGCCTTGAGCTTTGCTTTTGCTTGCGATGTCGCGGGGACTGGAGGTTTGGGTGGCGCAGTGACGTTTGTGGTGTCGCCGAGGGTGGTTCTGTTCTGGTTCCTGTGCCAATTGCCGGGTCTCGGCTGGAGGATGTCAGCGCACTATGTCGAGTGTGGTGGTACATGTTTGTCGGTCCAACTCTATGTACGATGCCGACATGGTTTCGCGCATCGCATAAACTTGGCGTATGGAATATGTTAACAGGCTTACCTTGCGTCTCTGGTCCTGTTCGAAGAAGCCTGTGGTGCGCGAAGACATCGGCTGAGCGGGAAATGGGTGGGATCCAAGGCAAATAGTCTGAGCGATCTGGTAACAATATCGCAACAAGCAAGTCCCGTCTTGCCTTGTGTGGGACGAGGTGGTGATGGCGGATATTGCGTAAGTGAGGGCCGTTCACACGCGACGCGAAAGACGCGTTGGAAAGTGCAAAGCAAAGCCCAAGCGCTGGAAGGGTCGGGCTGAGCTTGACTGAACGCCGATCTTTTCGCGTCCTCACGCTACCGAGACAGACAAAACATCTTCCAATGATCACGGTCGAGATTTTCAATTCTATGCCATTGAGATACACCTGTCGACTCCATTCCGCATGAGACCGATACTAGTTTGTCACGTGTTTAGACAGCGGTTCTTCGTCATTGCTGCAAAGCACTCGTTACCACGCTTCTCGCCTCTTCGCCGCCTCCGCCACGCTATTGTGGTCTCCGACAAACTCACAAGCACCTATCCTGCAAACCGCCTGATGGCTCTTGCTAAAAAAAACTGCCTAGCAATCTGCATGATTCCAAGACATAATGAATACGGAACTCTCAAATACGAGACATTTTGCCCCAGAATACCCCGACGAACTTAAACCCCACCCCCTCATTTTTACAGACGACCCTACGGTGGAGCTGCACCTAATACGCATACCAGGGCAGTCTTTCGTATACGGTTAAATGCCGATCCTTCGGCTCCTCCACATTCTGACCTAATAGTCTAATCAGGGCTTGTGCTAACTAGTGACCGTCGTACTACTGACAATTCTGACGTGCCGCTGAGAAACTCCGGTTCAAGGATCATTGGCCGGGCTTGGTATTGTCCGCGTGATATTATATATTCACTGTAAGTCCTCGTTCGGTCTGCATGTGAAGCATGGCAAGTTTCCTTTACAGCCATGCATTCTTCAACCCCTTCCCTTGCTGGTGTACTGTCAGCTGCCTCGCTGGCAATCGCTTCACCACTGCTCAAGCGTGGTCTTGATCCACAGGCATTGGCCCAGAAGTACTTCGGTAACGACGCTCCCTGGTATCAAGATCGCGTTCCGTACTTCGAATGCTCCGACTCCGAAATACAGGATGTCTACTACTACCGGTGGAAGATCTTTAGAGCTCACCAGCGAGACCTGGGAGAGCGTGGCTACATCTCCACAGGTATGTTTGATTGTCAACCAAGGCAACGCGACCTGAACTGACTTCTTCAGAATTTTTGGACGATGTTAGTTGGCAACTAGAGCCTTGGGCATCCCTGAACGATGCCACAGGCTTCCACATCGGCGAAGGACGATGGCTGCGTGACCGCCGCTTCAGTGATGACTACTTGAACCACATGTACAATGGTGGCAACGACAGGCACTTCACAGACTACATGGCAGACAGCACGTGGACTCGTTATCTTGTCGATGGCGACGAATCGAGCATGGTTGGCCACCTCGACGCTATGATAACCCTATACGACAAGTGGAACGACCACTTTGACTCCAACAAGAGTTTATACTGGGTGGAGCCTCTCGCCGACGCTACGGAGTATACGATTTCAAGCATTGATGCGTCAGGTGGAAAAGACGGCTTTGCAGGCGGCGAAGCCTTCCGACCATCCATCAACTCGTACATGTGGGCCAACTTCCGGGCCATTGCCAACATTGCAAAATTGGCTGGAAAAGAGGACACCAGTTCGTCCTACGTTGAACGGGCAGCCGGCTTGAAGAAGCGCTTTCAAGACGACATCTGGAACGACACTTTGTCTCACTTCATCGACCGCCATTATGAGACCACAGAATTTGTGGAGTACTGGGAGCCAATTCGTGGTCGCGAGCTCGTTGGACTCGTCCCTTGGATGTTCGAAATGCCCGATAACACCGACAAGTATAACGCGGCGTGGTCACACTTACTGAATACTGAGGAGCTGCGTGGTTCATCTGGCATGCGTACAGTCGAGCCTTCTTACGAATACTACATGAAGCAGTATCGATACGACGCTCCCACCGGGCTACGGGAATGCCAATGGAACGGGCCTGTCTGGCCTTACCAGACTACGCAAGTCCTGCTTGGTCTTGCAAACTTGCTGAACAGCTACAACCAGACGGTTATCTCCAAAGACGACTACCTCGAGGAACTGCGAACCTACACCAAATTGCACTACAACAATGGCAAGCTGGATCTCGAAGAAGATTATGAGCCCGACAAGCCCGGTCCTATCGTCGGTCTCCCACGCTCACACCATTACTTCCACTCTGGCTACATTGATCTGATCATCTCTGGCCTGGTTGGTATCCGCCCTCAGGCTGACAACAGTATCGTCGTCAACCCGATGCTACCCAGCGACTCGGATATCTCATACTTCCGTCTACAGGATGTCTCCTACCACGGCCACACCGTTGCTGTCCAGTGGGATGCCGATGGTAGTCACTACGGCCAAGGCGCTGGCCTCACTGTCGAAGTTGACGGAAAGAAAGTTGCTTCTGCGGCTAGCCTGCAACAGCTCGCTGCTGAAGTCTCATCTGCTCCTGCTTCAACGATCGACAGGTCTCGCATTGCGAAATCCGTTCATTTGAGCAATAGTGAATATCCCAAAGGCAGTGCATCCAGCGGCAACGACACGGCGAACATTGAAAACGCCATCGACGGCCGTGTCTGGTTCTTCCCTGAACTCCCGAACGGCTGGGACTCGGAAGCCACCGAGGAAGAGTCACAGCAATGGTACGCTATCGACTTCGGCAGCTCCACGGCGTTGAACAGCGCTGAGCTGGCATTCTTCGTCGACGACGACGAGTATGCTTTGCCATCGAACTACGTCATCTCTAGCTGGGTTGACGGACAGTGGAAGAAGATTGAAGGCGATGGCGAAGAGTTGGTGGCAAATGGTATTACCAATGTGAAGTGGGATGAGCTGAGCACTAGCAAGCTCATGCTTTCTTTCACGCAGGCTGCTGGCAAGAAGACGAGACTTGCTGAGTTCAAGGCGTTCTAGTTCGTGCCGTTTAAGTCGACTAGAAAAGTAGTGATATGACATATATAATGTGATTATAGTAAACTGTCATAAATTTGCATTCGAACGACCATCTCCACAGTATGCAAAGTCGCTCATGAACCCATTGCTTAAAGTCTCAGCGAGTGCCATGCTACAACAACAACAACATTTCCTTTCCCACAATTCTCTGTAGCTATTTGTCACGAGTATTGGTCCAGCTGGTTGTCAACAACATCCAGTCCACTATAAAGCATCGGAGCAACCATCTCTTTTTGGCTTCCGGCTCGGGCGAATGGTGCCCGATGCCTCGATCTCCACCCTGCCCGCTTGCCGGCGTTCTTTACTTTAACCCCAATCGGATAGCCTCGCATCGATTAATGCATAGTGACAACTTTCTCTCTAAACTTGGCCGTAGCCGATCGATTGTACATGCTACTCTGTAGGTTTCATAGCTTCCTCGGGTAGCGTCCTCACACGTCACGGGTTTCGTTGCGGGTACCGTGAATACGAATGTCGCCCTTCGGGATGTGGAGTGGCGTTTGCGGATATATCATTATTATTGCACTGCATATGATGTTTATGGAAGGTAGCGTGCAGGATATATAAGGCAGAGCTTTGGGCCTTGGAAGATTGGGTGGAGAGACAGCGAATCTTCACAATGTTTGCCTCACGCTCTTCTGTTTTAGCGTGGGCCTCACTAGCCGTCAGCATTCCTCTTGCTAGTGCAGCGAATGCTACATTTTATCCTAAGATCAATTTGACCGATACTTCTGGCACTCTTATACAGGCACATGGCGGAGCTATCTTGCGCAGCGCCAGTGCTGACGATAAGAATTGGTACTGGTTTGGCGAGGACAAGACTGGCCTGACCAACAGTGGCAGGTAAGTGACAAAGTAGCCCAGTGATGATTCATACGTTAACAATGATTTTCCAGTTTCATTGGCGTGAACTGCTATAAGAGCAGCGACTTCGTTGCCTGGGAGCGTGTTGGTCATGTTCTCTCCCCTGAAGCCGGGACCAACATCTCCGACAGTAGGATCGTTGAGAGGCCAAAGGTCATCTACAACGACAAGAACTCCGAGTATGTCATGTGGTTCCACGGCGACAGCTCTAACTATGGTGCTGCTCAAGTTGGCGTTGCAACTAGCAAGACTGTAGACGGCGACTACTCATGGCGTGGTAACTACAAGCCATTTGGCAATGACAGCAGAGACATGACGGTCTGGAAGGATCCCGACAATGGAGCTGCGTATTTGATCTACGCCACCAATGGCAATGCAGACTTCTCCATCGCAAGCCTCGACGACGACTACTACTACCCTAACGCGAGCTTGTACACTTTCCCAGGTAAATTCTGGGAGGCTCCGGGCGTCTTCAAGATCGACGGTGTCTTCTACCTCATCTTCTCCCGGCAGGATGGCTGGACACCCACAGACAACTTCTACATGACGTCGACTTCCATGGCTGGCCCATGGAGCGAGGCCACTCTCCTCGCGCCCGAGGGTTCTTACGCGTACCTGACACAGAACGCTTATGATATCGTCATCGAAGGCTCAGAGCAAACCACCTATTTATACTACGGCGACCACTGGAGTGGCAACCAGCTCGGCTCTTCCACCTACTCTTTCCACCCTGCCCCTCACGACGGCACCACACTGTCTCTGCACAACACCGGCGCATGGACACTAGACCTCGAGACCGGGAATTGGGACGACCTGCCATTCGACAGCATCACCGCGGCCGACTCGACAACCTCAAAGGACACTCTTGTCGCTTGCGATGACGGCTGCACTGGCGGTGTTGCAGCGAACATGACATCTGGCACTTCGTTCTCATTCGAGTACTCTGGAAGCGCGGGCGCCAAAGTCCTGGGCATCGAGTACGTGTACAATGGACCCAAGAACAGGTTCTTGCACTTGGCTGCCACGGTCAACGGTGCTGCCGCTGAGGGAAATGCTCTGGCGGAGACTTCCAGGGGCACGACGTTCGCGCAGGAGGTACCTTTCCCGGTTACGCTTGCTAGTGGAGACGATGTTGAGTTCAAGCTTTTGGACTGGGATGGCAATGCCTTCTTGATTGATGGTGTTAAGGTTTACGAGGATTTGCGCTGAATTTCTAGACCCAGTGGGCCGTCTCTAAAGCAATAGTCTGAGAATTTATATACGATGCTATGATTCAACTAAAGTCACGCGATGCCTTGATCGGTGACAACTTTTTGATGTGGTCTTCCAGTGATTGGAACTGGGGGTTAGCCTCGGAAAGAATATCTTCCTGGCCGAGCTCAAGGCGCAGCTCCAGTGGGCATGGCAGTACCATTCATCGTTCCATTGCCACCCATATCTCCTCCACCTCCAACAAACGTAGAGTCGGTATTCACATGTCCACCATCCGCATCAATATACGCAGCCACAGCGTAATACTCATCATCCACATAGTTCGCAGAAGTGTTGACGCCAATCTGAATCCAAGCAAAGATACCATCTGTGACGTCGGCGCCCAAGTAGATGTATTGCGGGAACGGGTCGTAGTAAGTGTCGGCTTGGACAATGTCCCACATGTCTTCGTCGTTGCTCGTGACGGCTTGAGTGTTGGTGTTGTAGGGATAGGTCGCTTCGACTGCAGCGCGTACGTCCTCGTCCCAGAAGAGCTGGCCGATGTGGGTGATGTTGTTGTCGGCGTTGATGGTCTGGTTGTTGAAGACCGTGTAGTTCATGTGAGCTAGCAGGTGAGTGTGGGTGGCTCGACCATCCTGGAAAACATTAGTGGAGGGACTGATAGCGTTGTGGGAGATGACTAACATAGTGGCCAGGGAAGATCGTGTCAAATTTGACTACGCCGTCGGCATCGGTGAACTGGATTCCACTATTGAGATGGTCAGCACAATGAAAAACTCAAGCTTGAATCAAAGCCGAGCAATGCTCACCGTAGATAGGTTGAGTTGTAGCCGCCTGAAGCATAGTTACCACTGGTACTGATGCCAGAGTATACGCCAGTCGCGTTTGCGTTCCAGATGTCCACGGCCACATCGGGCACAGGCTCGCAGGTCTCGATGTCGATGTACTGGACCTCCAGATGAACGTCGACACCGTCACAGTACATCGCCTCTTTGACGTTCTGGCGAATAACCTCACCTGTCACGTAGTATGGTCCATCCGTGACTTCCGGGGTCAAAACACAGCTTGTGTTTGCGCCGAAAAGGATGTCGGTAGAGGTATCGTAGCCGTAATAATCAACGCCAGTCATGTTGTGGTTTTCTGTAGTACTGTCAGCCTAATGCAAGTGTACTGTTGTGTCCAAACTTACTTGTCTCGAATTCCTGCAGAGTCGCGAGATCCCTTCGGTACTTCTGGGGCTTGACCTCAAGGCCTCGCTTCTGTCTGAGCATGTTGAGTTGCTCTGCTCGCCTGGCGATGCTACGTTCCATCAGACCCTTGTGGTTGTCATTCTGAGTGCACCCGTCAAGCGAGCGATGAGTGTTTTTCGCCAGTATCTCACGCTGGCGGATTGAGCGCTCGATGGCTTCATGGTCATGGTGTTCACCAGGATGAGCAACAGAGAGCCCCAGAAGGGTCGCGGCTACGAGGCCATTAGTGAGCTTGGAGAAGACCATGATTTGGAAGACGGTATAAGAGCTTGTAAAAGATCAGGTGCGTAGAATAGATGATCGATGAATCTGTCAGGTACTCGGACGACAGCTGGCTATATATACCATGCGGCCTATGATAATGTACACGCAACACATCTTTAGTGATTGCCGACAGATTCGCAAGTTGCGGAAAAGCCATTCGGCCAGGCTGTGTTTCTGTCGCCATCTCAGACTGCATCGTACGTACGTTCCAGGGCTCAGTCCATTGAGAGGGCACAATAAAAGGCCGTGCCACCAGTTCTGACGCGATGCTTATCCAGAGCATCGCAATTGGGGCAACCTATACAGTGCGACTTAGGGCAAGGCCGCGTAGTATCTGGTATCTTGAGGTGTAGTCCCCAGTCGAGGACAGAACTAGTGAAAATATACCCTAGCTGACCGGGTACAAGCCGAAACTCTGGCGTAGGGCAGCATACGCGGCTACTCATGACCACGCACTTTCTCCGAAAAGTAGACGGTAGCAAGGGAAGGACGATGAGCCTCAGCGTCGACGCAAAAATCGACTGCCGTTGATGAGGCGCAGCATCGCGCTCGGGCTGGCTGAAATGCAGATGTGACGAAGAGGCGATTCGTCTCCGAGACATGGCCGGTGTTTCCATTATTTCACGGCTGCAATACCGCCAGTCATTTTCTTCTCATCGTCTCTACAACCTCGCGGAAAGCATCTTTTCCATCTGGCACGAACCCACACTGTCCACCTATGGACTTCAGATAGTCAAGGAGGCATCTGCAAAAAGCAGGTCTATAGATGATGAGCAAAAGGAAAGGTCCTACCCGGAATCGAACCGGGGTCGCCCGGATGTCCTACATCACTAGAGAAGTGATGTCGATCAGAACCGGAAGTGATAACCGCTACACTATAGAACCGTTATAATTCTTGATACTCTTGGTGACAACTTGAATCATATCACTTCATTTATCTTGCGCTGCAGCCCTCCGCTTTCTTGAATCAGCCGTCCTGCTCCTAAGTCTCTTTCTCCGTCTCTTGTCTGTACAGCAATGCGTGTCTTCATTTTCCAAGTCGATCCGCAGTTGAGAGCTGCATACATTGCTTTGGTAGCTGTCGGTGATGGATTGATTGATGATTGGTTGCCAACAATGAAACATGGTCGTTGGGCTCAAGACGAGTTTATTTGATGAAGTTTGTCATTTGTGGCATTGTTCCAGCCATCCCGTCAAGTGGCCTTGCGGCTCTTATCTAGCGGGTATACATAAAACGTCGTAGCAACATCCTGTGCTTTTTCCATCCATATAAATATGTAATCCATCATGACAGACATTGACTAGAATCCAACTCATGCATGAAATGATCTAAACGGCAGAGTCCTGCTTGGCGAAGGTGCGGGCAAGAGCTTCGAAGGAGTCAACGACATCCTTGAAGGTCTGCTTCTGCTCCTGGGCGATCTCGGAGACAACGTCGGCGGTGGAGTCGTCATCCTTGTTTGCCCACTGGATCTCGAAGGTGTTAAGCTCGAGGTAAGCGTCAAGGCCGTAGACGTCCTTGGAGTTGTGAGAGGGGAAGCCACGGAGCTGGTTGACGAGGGTCATGAGCTCGACGACATCGTCCTTGGGGACGGAGCCGGTCTTCTCGGTGCTCTTAACGGAGCCCTCGTACTGGGAAGAGCGGATGACGGCGGGACGGTTGGGCTCGCCGATGACCTCGACGGTGTGTGTGGGAGAGCCTTGAGCCACGTTAGCTACATGTTAGACATTTTGAGGTTCAATGAGGCTTACCAGAGAAAGGCTTCTGAAGTGTGATGGTGAATTCACCAGAAGGAGGGGGAGCCATTGAGCGGGGCATCTTCGATATGTACTTTTGGTGGTTAATTAAAACGGTTGAAAGGCCGTAAGAGGCGTAAAGATTCGTGAGGGATTGATGTGTGTGAAGCAGAGTTCTTGACAGCTCATCGAGTTTCTGTTAAATGTACGCCTGCAATTAAACGTACATGATGATGTAACGAAGCGTCACCAGCACCCAAACGCGATGAAATGAGTTTGCTCCACTTTCCAGTGCGGCCTCTCTTCGCAGCTCGCGGTTATGATGAGTTTGAGTGCGAATTGCTCGCGAGATGTCTGTGTGTCAAGTCTCACTCGTCACTGGGCGTTTCTAATCTGTTCGATGTTGTGTCATGACCCCTCTATATCAGCTTGGTGGGGTGGTTTTGCAGCTCAATGGCGTCCGATCTTTTCGATGACCCTCTCAACGATATTCCACTGGATCGATCATGCCATGTAAACATTCGTCTGCTTGTACCTCCTATGCTCGCAGTCCTTAGCCGTCTCATGGTCGAAGGTAAGACCTCGAAATGCTCTCTGGCTGGCCCGACTTTGTGAAAGGGACTCTGTCGTCCTCTGTTAATCGGTGTTCATACATTGTACAAGTGAAGTGGCCATGATGACGATAATTTCTCATTGCTCCAGCCTTTGATGTCAATCCTTCATGTGGGACAGTTCATTGTCCAGGCATCTCGGCGGTGGCAAACTGATGGCCGTCACAAAAGCCGGAGTCGCTTCCGTCAACATTAAGGGTTAGGGTGAGCAATTCCAACAAACTCCTTCCTCGCATGACCAGATGCATGTACACATTTTAACATACAAAGATCCATATGCGTGGCACACATCGTTCGCTTGTCACTGTTTTGAGCCTTCCTGCAAGCTCCGCTTCGGCTTTGAAATCCAGGCCTGCAGTGATCGGGCACAAGTTTGCGCACAACCACAAAATTTGCCTCCCCTCTATTACTGTTCCCATGTACACACTTGCTAAACATGTCAAGGTATATGCCGGCCGTTGAGATACTATGCTTAGTGTCTGCTATGCTCAAAGCTAGTATGTTAGTACTATTGACCAAAGAGACTGAAGACCTTTAGTTACCATTGAGAGCAGGTATACGGACTTGGGATGTGTGAGAAGTGGATGCCACGGCTTTCAAAAGACCACACCAATTTTACTCGCAACGATGGTCAACACGGCTCACCAAGTGACCAGCTCAAAACTCAGGAAGCAAGGTAACCGGCTCAAGAGGCGACTTCCATGTCTTCGTCACCTTGGTAGGCGCCACTGCGGAAGCGCAACTGCTGTGCTATGAATCGAGAGGTGTTTACTTGAACTCATCTGTCTTTACAATGAGCTCAGCTGCGTATCAATCGTCATCGCCACACACCATTCACAGCCAACATTTCTAAAGCGTCATGGCCATGTTCTCCGTGGCTCTTCTCGCCTTGAGCTTCCTCGGCTTCACGACTTGCGAAACCCTCAACACTATCCGTGTGCCGGCGTACCGTAAAGTCTTCAACGCCAACTCTTCAGTCTTGAAGCTCCCAGTGTCTTACAATGAGCGTTTCACGTCTGGACAGTGGTTCACCAAGCTCTCACTTGGAACACCGCCACAGACTGTAGAGGTGTTACTGGATACTGGCAGCAGTGATCTCTGGGTACCATCTGCCAAACTATCCGACTGCCTCCAATCCGAATGTCCTGGCGGATCTTGTGAGTTCCTGCCGAATCTCTGGTATGCTGCGATTTACTGATGCTGCTACCAGTCGACCAGAGCAAGTCGACCACTTGCCAGACCGATGAGCGTCCGCCATTCTCCATCCAGTACGTCGATAAAGCGAAGGTCACAGGCAAGTTTTTGCTGGACACCCTGGCCATCGGCGACTGCAAAGTAGCCAACTTCTCGTTCGCAGCAGCGACCGTGGCGAGTGCGTCTGTTCAGCACCACGGCTTGACGACTGGCGTCCTTGGCCTCAACGCTGCGGTTGGCAAGAGCGAATGCTTGAACGGAAATTGCACGGACCCAGGCTCTCTGAAGCCCACAATCAGCGAGGCTATGGCATCTGCTGGTTGTATTGGTTCGAGCTCTTACAGTCTTTTTCTGGACGAGGATAATGCGAGAAGCCCCATCATTCTCTTCGGGGGGGTGGATACTGCCAGGTTCACGGGTCCGCTGGTAACACTGCACACGAAGCCAGATGCTGACGAGAGCCTGGCGGACCGATATGCCTCACAAACGCTCCGACTTGCGAAGATAACAACTCTTCTCAATGGCACAGCGCATCAGACCTACAGGCCGGCGAAGGGTCGAGATTCAGTGGACATTGACACCGGAGCGAAGGGCATCTTTCTTCCTGATGACTGGGTTTCCAGTATCTTCAACGGCATCCAACAGATAATTGCTGGCAGATATTCGTCATCGAGCTATGACACGAAGATGGTGATTTCTTGCGATGATATCGACGCCAATATTTCACTGAGTTTCACCCTTACCGATGAGACTGCAAGGAGCGTGCACGTCGACATTCCGCTTCGCGAACTAGTAGTCCCACTTGGTTCTCGCTACCCCAACACCACGAAAGCATTGGAGGATTACGGTATTCCAGGAGCGAATGCGAGCGACGTATGTGTGGTCAATCTTATCCGGTCCGCCGCGGTCGATCACACTGATCTTATCATGCTTGGGGATCCGTTCTTCCGGTCTGCATACACGTACAACAATCTCGACCAGAACACCATTTCCATTGCGAGACCTGCCTACAACCCCAAGGCCAAGGAGCGAATAATCCCCATCGGCAGAGGTCCAGTGCCCAAGCTATACGGAACTGGTTAATACGGCAGCACGTTATCTCTTTTTTCTTTCTTCTGAGAGCATTTCTTGTCTCATTGGCTCTTGTGCTGGACTTTCCTAAGAATATTATTGAAGAGCCTGATGGACGCCACTGAAATAATGACAGTAGTCTTGTCTGTTAGTTGCTGTATTGACCAAAAATGCCAAAAACATTCATGCCATCCAAATTAATTGACCTTGATATTACCCCAACCCTAAATACATGTCAATATCAGCCAGGTCTACCCTTGATCGACCGAATCAGCATGACATCATCACCAGCATCATCGTCGGCATGTGAAGGCGAATGTCTCTATACACATTATGTATTCAACACCAACACACCCAACACCCTCCTCTTAATCAAGAAAGCAACACCTCTCAATCCAACCACTTCAAAACGCACCAAACCACACACACCATGTCCTCCGACCAGCAACAGGCACAACAACCCTCCCTCATCGGCGGCCACGCCCAGTACGTCAAAGGCGCCGCAGAGGTACGTCTTCTCCCTCCTTTTTCCTTCCTCCGGAGGTCGAACCGTCCCTGTCTCGTACTAACAAACGTCTCTACAGTCCGCAGTCGGCGCAGTAACCGGCTCCGAATCCTGGAACACCTCCGCCTCAGCCGACAAAGCCTCGGGCATCGACGCGATGAAAGCCGCGAGCGAGCAGCGCGACGCGCAGCGCGATGGGTTCGGCAAGGTCGAGGAGCTGGCGGGCAAAGCGGCGGGGTGCGAGGGGATGGAGAAGGAGGGTGCTCAGAGCAAGCAGTAGCACAAAGTTGGACTGATAGCAAGGATATCTGGGATGGTGCGGAATAATGTATGAATACACAGAACGAAATGAATAAATGAATTTGACCCTAAGGATGAACGTTGTCTTTTCGAGGATAGGGGCTAGATTGCTGTGATTTCCTGCTTGTTTCCTCGCTAGCCAAGGTACATGGTCCGATATATATCCTTCTGATCTTATCCGAAGTATATCTCAAGGAAGATACCAAGCACAAGTACACACGCACTGCCGCTGCGCAGCCTGCAGCCAAGGCGGCAAATCGCGGTTCGCCTCCGTCGTAACGGCGACATCCTCCATCGCGCTGTTGCAGCGTCGGCAGCGGCGCAGTCTGACGCCCTCTCGGAGCGGCGTTTTCTTGAGCGTGTCGTAACGCGGCTCCTCGCCGCCTCTGGGCGTCAACGCCAGCCAGGTCGTGTCCCAGAAGAACAGCTTGCCGATGTCCAATTCGGGCGTGATATTGGGCAGGGTCGTGGACATGAGGGTGTTGAGGGCGTCGTGGAGCTGCGCGGGCACGGCGCATTCTGTGATCATGCTGAGCTCGATTTCGCCGCGGGCGCGCTCGGAGGTGTTGGTGCGGGTGTAGGATTCCATGATGCTCTTCTCGGTGTCTCCGACGAGGTCGTGGATCGTGTTGAGCTTGTAGGGGAGTGTTTCGCCGAGGCGTGCGAGCTCCATCATTTGCGCCTTCTCTTGCAATGCTCGCGAGTTGCTGATCTTCGAGCCCTGAAGTTTGAAGTAGCGACCTAGATAAATGCCCAAGTATCGTAAGAAAGTGCGTGGGTAGCTGCATAGCAATAGATGGAATGCTGGACTCTTGGTTTCTGTGATGTAAGCTTGCACTGCCTCAGCGGCAGGAACACCTTGGCTGGTTTTCCGTTCGACGGTGAGTAACGCCTCCAGAATGGAGACGAACACATCGACTGACCATCGTACCGCGCCATGTAAGCTGTGAATGACGTCTGCTCCGAGCCCGGGTGTGGCTTCTGCGCGACCGATGGTTGTCATGAGCGATACCGTGACATGCTTGAGGTTTAAGACAGCCCAAGCAAGTTGTGCAGGCAGAGTAGGCGATTGTGAAGGCGGCCTGGTACCCAACACAAGCTGTGCGGATAGTGATCGCGGCAGATGAGGATCTCGAAGCACGTTCATTTGGCGCTTGGCTTCGTCCATGGAAAATGTGTCGTACGTCCTTGGTGTCAACCTGGCCAATTGTTGGAAGAAAAGCTCATACGAGGCGGGACTCAGATCTCTCGGAAGTAATGACAGTGTCTCCGCAGTAGCTGCACTGTACCATGTCAGTGACAAGTGTTGCCTGGCAATGCTCATCACCGCTGCTTCTACCAAGCCGCTGCCATCAATGATACCATCGTTCTCGCCATGCTGCCATCCGTGCCTGAAGACCATAACCTTGCCCTCCATCTTCCCGTTAGGCTGCACGTATGCCATGGCTGCCGCGTCGTGAGATACAACGGCATCTATACAATGGAAACCCGATGTATGCTCGAAGCCAGACTGTGGTAGACTGGAGGCTACAGTAGTATCCATTGATGGTTCGATAATATTGAACGTGTTGCGATCCCGGAATTCTACGCTTCCATCGCTCATGATGAATGCTAGTAGTGTACCAAAGGATGTAGTTTTGAGAGAGAGTACCAGCTTCATCGCAATCTCATCCGGTAGCCGCTGCAAAGACTGAAATGATGGTTGTGCAGGTGTCGCGCCAGCATTTTGTTTGAGATTACTGTAACTCTCATGCATTGTTGGAAAGGTTATTTCGAGCTGCCATCTGGAGATGGTGGTGAAGCGTTCGACCAGATGTTGTGTTGTACTTGACGGAAGGGCCGCATGTGTGAAGGTGGCGACAATTGTCGGCAAAGATGGAAGCTGTTGGTCAGCCGAGAGATCCGGAGAAGCAGCAAGTAGCGTGAGCCCTGTGAGTTGCGTGGTGTCGGCATGTTGAGCTGCCACGTGGTCAAGGCCAGCAATGTGCGTGATATCTAGTGAGGGATTCACTCTGATCGATGGCTGACCGTTGGGTCGGGCTTGTTGAGATGGGTTCCATTCGATGGTGATTGCCAACATGCGGAATCGCTTTGCCTCATCATGTGAAACCAGTAACAGCTGATTCCCGTGCTCGCAGAATGAGGCGTGTGATACCAGCTCTCCAGCCATTCCCATGTGGTCCAGGTCCCTGTGGACGGCATACCACCTCCCACTTTCTTGCTGATAAAGCATGGTGAGAACATTGTTACGCGAAACGTAGAAAAGTGCACTTTTGCCATCAATAGGGTTGTGTACTCTGGGAGCACTAGGGTCTCGATTCTTGACCTGTATCGACCACGAGCCGTTCACTTTTCTGGCGGACCCGATATATGGGGTCTGCCACATCAGTCAGCAAAAAACGCAACGCCACATGAAAACAAGAAGACTGACCTTGAACTCTGAGGGCCAAACAGAGAGCCAGTGAGTACCAACAACTGCATCGTTGCTGTTGCGCCCGGTACGGTCGAAGCCAAAGTCGGTGACGCTCACGTGCATCCTACCTAGCCCAGTGGGCGCGATGAACATATGCGCCAGACCTACATCATCCAGGACGACAAGGTCATGTCCGAGGGAGCTGAACTGGACGTGGACGAAGTGCGCGCCTTCTGGCGCACGTATGGGATGAGGCGACTCCTTGCCAGGCGCCCAAGCACCAGTCTTTGGATCCTCAACAAACACGCAGAATGTGACTTTCTGGCCGTCGGGAGAGATGCGTGCAAGACTGCCTGTGTTGGACCAGGCGAGCTTCCTACCTTGAATTGTTATTGATTGCTATTGGATATTTTGCTGACTGACTGACAGGCGACTCACGCGCATGCGCCGGATGACTGTAATTCCGCAATTCGCCTGATCAGCGCAGGCGGTGGAGGCAGGGTGACGGCGGGGAGGGTAAGGTTGACATTGTTGATTGCATCGTTTGCATCGCCAAACAAATCGTCCATGGAGTCCATCATGCCCTGGTCCTGGACATGGGCATCGTGGATGTCGTGCATGGAGGTATCAACTCCTGAGTTCTCCATGATGGGTGGTGTGGCGCGAAAGAGAAAGGGTAAAAATCTTTGCGCCGCACAAAGGCAGGCAGGCAAACGGAGTGGCCTGTGATGGCTCACGAGCACATCTATATCAGTAGCAGCAGTGAGTGAGATGCGAGCGAGCAGATCACCACCACATGCAGGGGTCCCCACGTCCAAAAGTCAAAATCGCTGCTGCGGCTGACGGTGCGGGACGGGCAGCGATGGCGCGTGTGTTTGCAGATGCCGTGCTGCGAGATGCGCGGCTATTTCTTTCTGGCTACGGGAGCGCTGGGATGATTGATATGTTGGTGATTTATTTTTTGTTCGTGGACTGCAAGTAATTGCTGGTATACGGGTGTTTGAGAGCGTCTTTGTCGTCGTGGGCTGGTTGTGGGAGAAGAATGAGAATAATCCCCTTCAGCCGTTTGTTTTGCTGTCGAGGACCCGCATCAACAAAAGCCGGACGGGCCCGTGTGTCTCCACGCAGAGCATCACTCCCCAGGGCCCGGGCTTCGCTGCGCTCATTCTCCGCTCGACTTTGAAGAGAGCGCAACTCGCTACATCACCACCCACCGCCTAGCAGCCCGCCCGTCCACCACCGCCACCACCACCACCACGCGCACCCTCGCGTGACAATCAACTCGCTCTGTGCCAGCTAACAACTTGAGTAAGCATGCAACACTGATCCAGCGCACTCCCTCTTCTTGTCTGTCGCTTCCCGCGCGCCTTCCCTCGCTCGGCGCTGCACCCAGACCTCACCTTCCTCCTTCTCTGCTGCACCTTCCCGCGCAATGGACTCCGACAATAGCAGCGCTCTCTCCGAGTGCGCAAGCGCCTTCGACTCTCGTGCCAGTTCTCCATTGAGCTCCGTCGGCCGGCGCAGCCCCTCACCACCGCCTCAAATCGAGCTGTCCGACGCCGTTCGCACCATGTACACCAAACCGCGCTCCCGGTCGCGCCTCGACCCTAGCCTGCCTACGCCTCCGCCTTCTCAGGAAAACTCACAGAGCGGTTCGCCTGCACCGGACGCAGTCGACTCCTCCATGCTCTCCGACAAGGACGGCCCTCCGCCCGCCAAGCGACGACGCGTCGGGCCCAAGGAGCGTACCACCCGCACGCTGGACCTGCGCCATGAGAAAGTCAAACCTGACGAAAAACCGCAATTCGACGACATGTTGCGCACCCTGCACAAGTGCCAGAAGATCGTCGTCGTAGCCGGGGCCGGCATCTCGGTCGCAGCGGGCAGTACGTGCAATTGATAACCACCGCGTCAATCGCGCAAGCTGACATGACCACAGTCCCCGATTTCCGCTCATCCACAGGCCTATTCAAAAGCCTAAAAAGCCAACACGGACTGAAAGGCTCAGGCAAAGACCTGTTCGATGCCTCAGTCTACAGAGACGCGAATTCCACATCATCCTTCCACACCATGGTCAGCGAGATGTCGCGCATGACCAAAGACGCCAAGCCCACAACTTTTCACCACATGCTGGCCACGCTCGCGCAGGAAGGCCGCCTGCTCCGCCTTTACTCACAGAACGTCGACGGAATTGACACCGCATTGGAGCCCTTACAAACGCGTATTCCTCTCACCAAGGATGAAAATGGAAAATGGCCCAAAACCGTGCAGGTGCACGGCGGTCTGGACAAAATGGTCTGCAATAAATGTAGCATTTTGAGCGATTTTGACGCGGATTTGTTTGATGGCCCTATCGCGCCTATTTGCAAGAACTGCGAAGAAGTGAATGACATTCGAACGAACATTGAAGGAAAGCGTAGCCACGGAATCGGGAGATTGCGACCGCGCATGGTCCTTTACAACGAACACAACCCTGACGACGAGGCAATTGGAAAGGTGGCAAGCGAGGATCTGAGACGCAGACCAGACGCTGTGATTGTTGTGGGCACCACGCTCAAAATTCCAGGCGTACAGCGCATTGTTCGCGAAATGTGTGGCGTTGTGAGGAATCGCAAGGACGGCATGACGATTTGGATCAACAATGACCCGCCACCAAGCGGACCTCAGTATTCGGAGTGCTGGGATCTTATCGTTCGTGGAAAATCTGATGCTGTTGCCAATCACGCTGCTATGCGCAGATGGGACGATCCTACGAATGCTGCGGAACTCGACAATATTAGTGACGAGGAAGTGATTCAGCGCGCAAAGGAGAAGACCGCGTCTGTGGTGCTGCCGCGCAAAGCTCTGCCCTCGCATTTGGAGAAGAGTCCGCTTCCGGAGGGCCACATCAACAACAGCTTCAGGCCACCTGTCGACAGTCCCACCACACCGCGTCACCAACGCGCGCCTGTACGCAGTCCTGATTTCAGCCCACTCACTAGTCGACGACCTTCGGTGGTTCCGACAATCGAGCCAGCCACAGATGGCGATAATATTGTTGTGGCAGAGAGCGGCTTGCTCACGCCTTCGAAATCCCAGAAAAGCTCAACACCGGCATTGTCAGCCTTCGACACACTGCAAAGCAAGTCCAAAGGCAAACCCCAGAAAGGCGCCGCGAAAAAGACCAAGGCTGCGCCCAAGAAGGCGACCGCCGGGAAGCCAGGTCGTCCTGCCAAAGGAAAGGCAGCCAAAGCTGCGCCCATCAAACTGGGTGCATCTCTCAAGTCCAGTTTCTCCAGCAGCAAGGGAAACGTCGTGGCGGCAGAGGGCAAGAAGCCCATTCCAGGCGATTTGCCGCACAAACTCCCGAGCAAACTGCGCGAGGTTTCGAACCAGTCGCCAGACACTCTACACCAGATTTCGCCGGTGGACGCCCGCAACAACACATCGCCAACAATCACAAGAGGGACTCTTCCCTGGCTCAAGAAGGACTCCGACAACGCCACGAAGCGAACAATGGATCTGGCAAGCGTGATGAATTAAAATTCTCATCTTTTAATCGCTAAACCGCATGCAGAGCTACGAACGCATACTTTATTCCTCCGCAAAGGTCCGACACGAAAATCACATTATTATTTTTATTCCTCAGGGCGCACAAGGAGTTTACGTTACCTTTTTTCTTTTGGATGGGGAATTTTCGATGCGGGAAGGTTTTTTTTTTTTTTTTTTGCACCATGGGAGGTCTGCGCGTGGTTTTCTCACCGCTTGCGCATGGGGTGATTCGTGTCAGAGCACGCATGGTCACATGGCCGCGGCGCACGCGACGCTGCGATGGGCGTTTTCAACGAAGCTTGAGGGGAGTTTTTTGTTTTTCGCTTTCAAGGTCAGGTATATGCGCTGAGGCGCAGAATGAAACGAAGTTACCGACTATATGTGCTTGTCTCCTTGTCCGAGGCTGGCCGCGGCATTGTGACTGGACGACCGTCATGGGCGCGAAGCCGCACTCGAGCGAAGGGTGAGATATTTGTCCTCCACTATTACACGCGCGTGAAGCATCAAGGCTGTTCACGGACTATGCTCACTGCGCTGACAGAGCATGACTCGCCAGAAGGACTCGAATCCAGATGAGCTTGGTAGCGAGGACTGACCACGCTGACCAGTCCCCTTAGACTCGCTACACGATTTGGCGCCGAGTGGCATGCCTGCCGCAAAAGATCTGACGCACTACTTGTATTTGGCCTTGAGTCCTTGCCAGGCTTGGTCCTCGATGTCTGATTCCTTGCTTCTCCGTCGCTGGCTGAGGCGATGCTCGACCCACGACGCAGCAAACCAAAGACCCACGGTGAAGAATATGGCAACTGCAAACGCGACCAGCGGCGCAAACCACACGAACCCATCCTTGGGATCGCCACCCACGCGGATGTTCATCCCGAAGATCCCGGTCACGAACGTTAGGGGTATGTAGACAAAGGCCAGGTACGTAACACGCGTGGCTGCGCGTGCTTGCTCGGCGCTCGCGGCGGTCTGAGCGATTCCGGCGGCTGCTTGCGCGACGCCGACGGATGCTTGGTGCACGCTCACGGAGCTCATCAGCATCTGGAAGCTGTCGATTAGCAGCCTCTCCAACTCCCTGGCCCGCACGAGGATGTTCTTGTGGTGGTCCAAGGGCGAGAGGTACGTCGCTTTGTGCCGATGGCGGATCCGCGGGAAGGCATCGTAGTAGTCGGCCAGCTCGGTCGGCATGCGCGTCTCGGTCTCGGTGATGTGCTGGATGAGGAAGTTGAGGTCGGTGCGATTGTCGTGAAGGGCGTTGTTGATCCCTGCCGCGTCGCGCGGGTTGAAGGCGCGGAGTTTGACGAAGCTGAGGGTTCTCGTCTCGTTCTCCAGGTGGCGCATGTTGTGCTCCCAGACGAAGCTAGAGACGAGGTATAGGAACGCCTGCGGGTCTAGAGCGCCATATTTGGTAGCCTCGTTTGGGGGAGGATCGCCTCGACTCGAGCTTGCGGGTGGCGGCTCGGTGCTGTTCATTGGCAGGTACTCTTCCTCTCCGCAAAGAAGATCAAGGTGCCATTGTTTGCTCGCGAAGAGTTGGAGAGACTTGTACAGACCGCTGTAGCGGTCCGTGAACAGGCCAGGGAGCAGCAGGCCTCTATTGCCATGGCCGTCTAGCGGTGCGAACCGCAAGTTCAAACATTCGCGTTTGGCCGCGGGTTTGCGATAGCGCATGGAGCGCGGCTGGTCGACCAGCACGATCACTGGCGATGGTGAGCTAGGGACGAGGGTGTTTTGCAGAGGTGGCGCGCTTTCACTTACGTGTATTTCGGTTCGCCCTGACGTATGAAAGATTGCTTCTCAAGGAATCTCCACTCCTTGATGTGTCACTATCGTATGAATCGTCTCTGCCTGATGCCTCAACCTGGTCTCGATCAATCAGTTTTCGTGGCAAAGAAGCAAGTGAAGAAGATGGCTCCTCCCACCGAGCGATCAATGAGTACCAGCTGCCCAAGCGTCGGGAATCGAACGGTTTGAGGCTGTCCATGATCTCACCGATAGCACGCTCCAGCGCCTCTTTGTTGTCAACATGGTCTGCTTTGGAAAGCATGCGCAGATCCTGACGCACTGAGTTCACCTTTTCCCTGGCGATTCTCAGGTCCTCTTTCGTCGACTGGAGATCGCTGTGTTCGCTAGCAACGCCCCTCCTTGTGAAAATGGACCACGTGAAGGCCAAAGATTTGCTGAGACGATCGAGCTCCAGTGATTCACGGGCGAGCCTGAAAAGACGCTCCAGCAAGTCGTCTATAATGGCAAAGTATTCATGGGCAAGATTCTGGGTGGACGAGTGATGCGAGACATCACGATCATCGCTGTGCCGAAGGAAGAATGCCGACGGCAAGTCAAAGTGCACGCCGAACGCCGTCTGCCACGAGGGGTCTATGCCCTCGATAATGCAGACCTGGTCGGCGATGGACTTGGAGAGAATCCCCAGTGCATCGTGCGGATGATTCACTTCTCGCACTTCTAGCGAGCCTTTTGCCATTATGCAGCAGCGCACGTTAGTCTTGGTTGGGATGTATGGTTGGAGGTCAAGGCGTTGCGATTCCTCTACCATGTGCTTGACGTATTGTGCTTCCTCGCTTCCGACTTGTTCATCTTTCGGCTCGCTCGCGGAAGGCTTCGCCATAATCACGATGTCGCTTGGCGGATGAGACGTAGAAGACGACGAGTCATTTGCGAGCTCGGCTTGCAGTCCTAACACCGACATATCGCGACGGTCATCTAGACTTGTCACAGGCCCGTCGCTCTTTAGCTGCTGGTCCTTGTGATCTTCATCGGCCAAGGACTGCGGTGCATCGTTACGATGATTGCTGTGCTGTACTGCAGTTGCGGAGGTCTCATCTTGTACAGGATGGAGAACTTCTTCTGCTGGATGATTCTAATTCTGGGAACGGTTGGACTCGGATGGCATGGTCTTGTGCTTAGATGGACGGATCTTTTAGATATACAGCACATGTAATGTGGTACCTGTGTGACTCTTCGATCGTTCTGTGAGAGATGGCGGGTTTTGGACTTGAGGCTTCCGTGATCAGGCTGAGGATGGCAGCTGAAAGCTCATGACCAGATCGGAAACGGCCTGCATCGTGGCGTATGCAGTGTGGACGTGGGGCCGTGGCTGCGAACCATTGTTATGTTTTCTCGACCGTATAAACTCCACAGAAGAGGACATCCGACAAGCGAGCATGCCCTCTTTAGCGGGCAGTGGACAACATCAAATATCAGAAATCATCGAAACACTCGATATTGTCTTCGCTCCAAGTGATCCTCATTGTATTCATGATCATACAATGCCGGGCACCAAATCTAAGGCATCTAGCCCCGTATTCGTCAAAATGCTTTGTAATGAGACAGCAGCATCGATCCTTGGTCCTCGGCGGTAGACGTTTGCATATGGATACCTAAATTTGACGATTCAGCCATGACTCTATGACGGCAGTACTGTATACCCGCTACAACCAAAACAGCAAACAAGGCAGCTGAGGGCATGTTTGAGCATAATTTTGCACATATTGGTTTTCTTTTTGAGAATCTCAGTTTCATGCTCACGGTTCCAATGTAGTTTTCATTACAATCATGATCATACAATGCTACGCCCCAAATCCAAGGCACACGGCCCGGTACCCCGTATAATCCAATGTATATAGAAGTGAATTCCCAAACTCCATCTAATGCAGATGCAAAATGCTGTGCAAGAACAAAGCTACCAGATCAAGCGTAGCGAAGGTTGAACGGCACGCTGGTCGCGACGTCGTAGTCGTCAGAGTTGTCAGCGTCGCCGTAGATGTGCAGAGCGCGGGTGACAAGCTGGTAAGAGCCAACAGGGGCAATTCTGCCACTCTCAAGGAGGCCATTCCAGCGGGTGACGGTGGCGCCACGGGGGTTGTAGGGCGAAGGGAAGCCAAAGATATTGCCCAAAGTTGAGTTGCTGCCAGCAGCACGGACCTCAACTTGGATGAGAGGCGAGCCGAGAGCGAGGCTAATGGCGACGGCAGGGTAGACGACGTCGCCGTTTGCGGTGGAGTTGCCGCGAGGAATGGTGAAGGTGGTGTTGGCTGCAACGGGCTCGTAGTTGGTATCGACGTCGCTGGTGAGGTAGCTGCTGCGGGCATCGAGGACGGTGGCCTCACGCATGCTGCCGGCAACGCCGAGGTAGGGAAGGGAGAGCGAGCTGCCATCAGAGCCGTTGAGAGCGATGTAGCCGTTGTAGACGGGGAGACGAGCAGTAGTGAGACCAGTGGGTGGGGTCAAAGTAAGCGAAACAGTAGCCTCGTCGTTGCCAGGAACGGTGACCTCCTTCTCGTCGAACTCAATGGAAGCGACCTGGCTCGTAAACTCGTTGGGGAAGACGGCAGGGTAGATGCTTTCGCTTTCAAGAGTGTAAGCGGTGCCAGCAGGGACGTGAGAGAGCGAGAATGTGACATCGTCATCGCCAGTGTTGCGGATAGTAAACTCGGCGGACTCGAGGAAGTTCTCAGTATCATTGAAAGAGATGCTTCCAACGCTGAGGATGACAGTGGCATGGGCAGCATCGTAAGCTTGGATGAGACCAGCACCTTGCTGGGTGGTAGGTGCAAGGAAGGGAGAAGCAGCTACACCATTGTGGAACAGGTTAGGGTTGGCGGTAGAGGCAATGACAGCCTCAAGAGTGGCCGGATCAAGTGTACCCCTGACCTCTGAGACCAGAGCGTAGACTGCAGCAGCGAGAGGGCAAGCCATGGAAGTACCAGATAAGACGGCGTATCCACCAAGCTCAAGCGGGTAGGTGGACAAGATCAGACCACCAGGAGCAGAGAACTGCGGGTAGAAGTCGAGCTCGTAGGTAGGTCCCCAAGAAGTGTAAGTAGATAGGAAGCCTCCAGTGGCGGTGTTTGTGGTAGAGCTGGGGTATTGAGATGCAGAGTCGGGATCGACAATGTTGACGGTAACATCAGTGCCGTTGGATAGAAGGGCGATCCACTGAGCGCCAGTTTGTGCAGTGGTCATTCCCACAGCAACGAGGCCTTCAACGTCGGCAGTGACAGCAGTAGCACCAGCAGCGTTGTTGTAGAACATGACGTACTTGGCACCCTTATCGACGACATTTTGGACCTTCTGCACGAAAGTGCATGATCCACGTCTGATCAGAACAAGCTTTCCGGAGAGATCTGGTGTGTCGTCAGGCAGAGGCGAGCAAGCGTTGGCTGGGTCGCTGGTGTTGTAGTTGACGCTCCAGAGGGGCAGGGAAACATTGCCCCATTCAGCAGGAGAGCCTGCAGTCCAGCCGAAGGAAGCAGTGGTGAGGTTGGCAACATTGTAGCTGGCGTTAAGCAGGATAGCAGGCGCCTGCGTGTTGTCGACAGAAGCGATGGAGGCAACACCCTTACCTTCAGCGGCACTGGAGGCGTAGAACTGGCCCTGGTCGCCCGAATTGCCAGCAGAGAGTGTGCAAGGTGTACCTGCATCGACAATACGAGAGACAGCGACAGCCCAAGGGTCCTCGGTCCAACCAGAAGCGCCACCGATAGAAGCGGTGATGATATCAGAGCCATCTTCATAGGCCTGGTTGAATGCGGCGATGAGAACGTCGTTGCCAGCGCTTCCTGTGCAGCCGAAAACACGGTAGGCACCAAGAGTGACATCGGGCGCAGCGCCTGTGAAGCCGTAGTCGTTGACCTGAGCAGCGACAATACCAGCAACGTGAGTGCCGTGTCCAGCACAGTCGTCGGGATCATCGTCCGGAACGCCAGGAGTCGCGCCGCCAGTGTAATCGTCACCAACAAGATCGGTACCATAGCTGACAAGGCAGCCCTCTCCAAAGCAGCCTCCCAGAGCTGGGTGGTCGTAGTCGATGCCAGTGTCAATGACAGCGACCTTGATGCCAGCACCCCTGACGCCATCTGCACGTAGAAGGTCGACCTGGGTCATGACATGGGGTGAGAATGTATCGTTCCCGGATTCCTGGCGCTTGTTGATGGAGTTGGACGCTTCCGGCGCAGCGGTCTTGCTGTTGCCAGTCCAAACGACCTCGTCATTGGGAATAGGGTACTCGCGGACAGGCCAAATCTGCTTGATTTCAGGCATATCGGCAATTTGCTTGGCCAGCTCATCTTCGGTGGAAAGGTCCTCAAGCTTGAACGATGCACCCTTGAATAGGGCGTAGTTCAGGTCCATGCGGTGCTTGTACTTCTTTCCCGCACTGTCGAGCTTGCTGTAGAGTCTGGACGAAGCCTGTGTGGAATTAGTCTCTGGCAGAAGCCATGTATTTGCGATGGAACTTACACCATTGTCTGCAAACTCAACAATATACGCACCAGGCACTTTAGGCGCCTCTGGCACGTTCAAAGCGTGTACGACCGGCGATAGCAACGCCGTAGCGAGCGACAAGAATTTAAATGCGCCACCCATAATGATAGAATGTAGTGAGATGAAACAACAACGAGTAGCTTGCCAAAAAGAAACGCATGGAAGACCTACCAACCTTTATAAGATCGCTTCAACCACCGCCTATACGGATGCTGGAAGCCCGCGAACCACCCCAGCGCGTCTTCAAGGCCGTGCTCAATGTCTCTCCCTATCGCCAACCTGGTCGTAGATTTCTAAGACACGCCAGCATCCGCGACCACTCTGGATGATTGGGTGGCGATCACAAGGCGCGATATTAGCCAGGCACGGCGACCGCACTGTTCTCGTGCAGGGCGTGCAGGGCATCTCGACGATCATCAAAGGCCTATGTTAGTCGCAAATATCGTGCAGTAGTGTATAGACGAAAGAAGAAGGCCGAGAAGGATGTAGTTTGCGGGTGGGTCAGGCACGCCACACAAGGGCCGTGTCTCTTGCGGCCCGCACGATCCTCCATCCTTTTCAAGCAGGTCGACCTGGTGCCAAGACGAGCAAATCGTGCTATCAATGCGGCTACTATCTATCCCGGTGACAACGTCTTATGATTGGAAGACTTTGCCAGATGTATGCAAGCGCTACTGCGACTACCTTCCCTAGTGCATAACTTGCAATCATCAGCAAACACCAATTGCGGTCAGTCCGTCTTCACACGTCGCCCCTTAACAGAAGGCCGTATTGCTGCCCTTTGCTCAGTGTGGACCTGCATTAATTTCATGTCAATCACGAATCTCTGGAGCTCAGAGGCTAACATCTCGGTACAGAAGCGATACCAGGGTGTAGAGTATCAAGCAGCGAGCCGAGGATGGAGTTCTGCACGGAACAGGAAGCTTGATACCACCCGTCAGGCTCAGATGATGCGCCTGACTGGCTATACATGCGTGACTTGCAAATTGCAATTAGCAAGCGATCAGGCGAAAAAAGCATGAAATGCAACTATTGGATCGCGACATGCGGACGGTGCTGCACGATGTTGATAGTCTGTGTTCGTGGTGGGCTTCCCAACGGTTTTCGTGATGTAAATCTCCAGCTGTACTTGGTCTTCTGGCCAGCGGACTAATCGTATGCCCTAGAGATGCACCATCTCTCCCGCATTCTTGCTCACGATAATGTACCATCATGGTAGAATCGTCAGCTTGACTTGGTGAACGTGACGGTGTCCTTCCAGGCCGGCCTGCCTCCACGCCGACCAGATTGTCTGACATGGATTTCGGCATTGCTGGCCATCTTGCCGCTTAACAATTGTACACGCATCTGACAGTTATACTCAAAGCTCTAGAACAGAGCTCATTCATTCGTGCACGAACACTAGTCGTGCGCCTTGCTTCGCAGACATTTCAATCAACGTTCCGTCGTTGCCTTGGTCTGTGGATGCACGTGTCGTGTCTCAAAACTCCCAGCGTGGTTTTCAGCTTACGCGGACTTGAATTGAGAGATCACCGATGCGACATATATATAGATCGAGCGATTCTGAGAGACCCCAGCAGCTGGTGTTTGTTGTAGCTTGTGTCATATTGCTGTTGAGTATTGATTGATCGATGATGGTGATGGAAATAGGAGGCGAGAGGGGGGTAAGGAAGATACATACATAAGTTTGCATACAGCGGTGTGACCGTAAACTCTAAATACCAAAGCTAAGAGAGAAGCGCCCAATCACGACTATGATAACCTCACGCGATAGTGAGGCAAGTCAGGGCCTCCATATTGTCGATCAGGCAAGAGTCAGTGGTTTTCGGAGATATTCACCATGATATCACCGCGTCATCAAATCAGATGGTACGTAGACTAGAAAGGCGTTACGTTTCCTGCAACTCCAATCTTGAACCTTTGTACAGTGTCGCATGACAAGTAGTTTCGCACAAATGTGAATTAAAGTGATCAAATATAGAGTGGTATCACTTCCGCACAAGACTAAACAACCGCTGTACCGAATAACGAGACAGCCAAATGCTGTCCGTCCAATGATGTCCAAATTCCTATGTATGCAAACCCCAAAGCGCCGAACAATGCTTGTCATAAAGAGTGTCGTGTGAACAAAGCAGGACTAGCAACACCATAAACATGTCTACTAGCAGTCGGAATAAACAGCTAGAGGTAGTTATTAGCAATCGATGTTTGGAGTTTTGGAGAAGGATGAGAACATACCATTTGCATAAAGTGCATAAGTGTCGGCGTTGTTGACGGCAGCATCTGTGCTGAGGTCCATCGCGGCATCGTAGCCGTAAGCGTTGTCAAGGGTGCCGGGTGCGTAAACGTCGGGAGCGTGGGTCTCCTCGTGAAGTACAGTGGTGGCTTGGTCCTGGTTGTGGCAGGTGTCGGTCAAGGCAGGAAGGTTGTCGAAAAACAGAGGGCAGTAAGCGATGTAGTTGTATGCAGGCAGGGTGTAAGCAAGCACGTTTGAGGCGCAGCCGCTGTAGACGTCGGTGCAGTATGTGCGAGTCGGGCCACTTGCGGTAGCGTTGCAGTCTGATGCGACAGCTTCGAGGCGCTCGGCGACGGTGTTACGGGTTTCTTCGTCGGTTGTCTTGAAGTACTCGTTGAACCTGCTAGTTTCGTTCGAGGTTGCATCAGCGGCGGCGTTCTCAGCAAGCATCTGACAGTTGCTGAGAGCAGTAGTAATGGCATCGAGTCTGTCGTTTGTGCAATCGCTCTGTAGCTCGGTACGCTTGGCAATTTTGTCGACAGCCTTCGAATGCATCTGTGCCTGGAATGCATCAACTTTAAAGGAGAGCCTGTTGCTGTTGAAGGTCATGGCTTTGCCAGTCAATTCAGTCGAGTTCGCTTCGGCGTAGTAGATCCTTCCGGCGGTTGACACATCATAAGGGCCATCAACATTCATATCATACAGCTCGGCAAGCTCGACCTCAATCGCAAGTGTCTCGCCAGCATGAATGGCTCTAAATGAATCCGGAGAAGGATTGTCGTAAGAGAGGCGCTGGAAAATGCCAGCGAACTTTGCATTTGATGCCCTGTTGCGAACGTGGAACTTGTTGATGGGTACCTCGTCCAGGAATGTGCCACGTACGAACAGGTTGTACTCAACATCGTCGCGGTTTGTGACTGCGGCGCGGACTTTAGTACCGCTGACTCGAGACAAGGTAACAAAGATAGGTGTGGTTCGAGGCCCGTTCCCCCAGAAGTCGATAGCAGCAGCACTGGTTGAAGCAGCCAGCAGGGTGATGGAGGCGATGGAGAGCTTCATAGTCTGAAATGTCGGGAAAGCGGGTGAAGAGATAGATGTGGTTGGAGTTGAAAGACTTGCTTGAGAGTTGTGAGATGCTTGGATTGGGGATGAGGAGATATTGAAGATGCAGGCATGAGGACTTATCTATTCTCTCTACAATGGCTGGCGAAGTGACGCCGAGAATGACATGGTTTGTCTTGAACCACATCTTCATACCCAGCATTGTTTCTCCTGACAGCCTCGTCGATTAAGCATGAGCGAAAAGCTCAGGCGGTCAACGCGGCAATGGCATCGAGTACGTGGTTGAGGCGGGCAGTCCAGTCCAGCATCGAGCATGCGTTCGTACGGTAGAGCCTGGGGTCGTGGTGAAGTGAAACCAAATGGCAAGGGATTTGAGACATGGCCCGTCCCGAGTCGGTGCGAGCCATGCCTTGCAGCAGACATACCGCGCTTGGCGGCGGTCGAGATGCATTGCAAAGTAATCTAAATTTCCAGTTTGTAATGGTTCACACTTTTGGGCGCCTAAATGGGCGCTTGTATAGGCGCCACTACAGTTAGGTTACAGGGCCAACAACGGTTGCGCAATCCAGACTAGAGCGTGTTGTAATGGGTGGCGGAACAATCTTCCAATGCAATACATTCACAAGGGCGAGAGCTCGTGAATATCCTGATCGGAACCATCGAACACGAGCATCATGTCCGCTGTTCGATGATGGCCTGATGATGACGGAATGCAGATGTCCGCACAGGCGAACACGAGGTAGGAATCGGTATGTCTGCGATCTCGACAAATTTTGAGGCTGGACTGGTGAAGTATGCGAACGTGTCTCAGCTGAGGCACTATTGGCACCTGCGCGAACATATAGTGAGCAGGCAAATCATCGGAAATACCGTGTCTTGAAGATTCGAATGCCTCGCCCAGGCACACAAGTCAGAGTAGCCGAGCTGTCAATCTGCGGATGTTGTTTGATGCCCGCTCAAGATTGCCAACAATAGTCCTTACGTGCAAAGCTATCTCAGCCAGTCATCTGTCGTGAGATGTCACTCGCTTTCGATGTTTTGCACTGCCGTTGTGACGATGGCCTATTTTTGCGTCGAATCAGCCCTGTCTCTGCTCTCGTACACGGACTATATTAGACGACTAAAGATAGTGCGATCATACAGACTCACGGCCTTCATTCGCGCGTCTCTCGCATCGCGATGGTGATGGAACTTTGGTGGTTGCTGGGGTTGGGAGATGAGACCTGGGAAAGGCGGGGCGCACGGTGTGAGCAAGTGGTCTTTGCGCTCGAAATGCCGAGCCTGCACCTCAATGTCGTGATTGACTCGAGTGGAATTTATTACGAGAGAAGAGGAAGTAGAGGAATGTAGGACTGCTTGGCTCACTTCGGATGAGATGCTGATGTGATTATAATATGACAGTAGTCATAGGCGACAACATCGGCCCGCCATACTGCAACCGAGTCGAGGAGTCTGGCCGGCCACATCTAAGACATGAGTCTTACTGCGACGGTAGTCGAGATGAGGGCTCGCTTAGAATGCCTGAGTATGTATTACGAAAGCGTATCTCCGTATGTTAGTAGGCAACCATGGATATACAGGCGAGGCTGCGTGCCTACACTCTAGTGAGCGCCACATATGAGAAATGTAGGCGAGCAAGACGGAACACATATGAGGGGTCTCGAAACATTACTGTTCTCCTGCATGACATGCATGGGAGAGGGGCGTCGCTATGCTGAATGTGGAACACGAGTGTTGTCAATACAAGGTCCGCCGGGAGGACGCGTCCCTGGCATCCCGCCTCGCATTCGCGACCTGGCGACATCATCTGTACAACCGCATACTGGAGGACAGATCGTATATATGATGAAAAACGCATCATCAGACTCGTCAGAGTCTTGCCATCCTGCCACACGTGCAGGCAGCGATTGAATATTATCGAAGCCGCCCTGCCACTGCAGACCTTGATGATCGGTTCCCCCGAGCAGATTTTGATGTCAGCTGGGCAACGGCTGGGTGTTACTTGTACGCTGTTATACATTCCTGCCACGCCTTGACCCCTATGATGCGCTCTATGATGTGAAGGCCTCCCTGGAGTCTATCTATATAGTCGTCTGCAAAGCCATACAGTGTCAACATAGTTGCAGTACCACCATCGCGGCCCCAATTACTCATTCTTTCTTTGTGCAAGTGATCGATTGAGCCATCGCAGCGCTCGCAGCCTAACGCCCAAGCATACCCGCCTCACAAATGGCAAAACGTGTTTCATTCGCTGCGCTTCTATGCTCCATCGCAGTGACAGCAACCCACATCCATCATCCTTCCTCCACTCCACCATTTCCGTTTGGCAAACTAAGCCCTACATCTCCTAAGATGGCTTCCGCGGATACACTGCAAGTGCAATTGTCCGCCGGGCCAGAGAACAAGACAGTCGCTTGCACGATTCGCAACACTGACTCCGAGCACACCATAACTTTTCTGACATGGGATACTCCGTTTGACCCAACAGCAGTCAACACGGGCGTCTTGGCCCTGAAAGACGCCGACACGGGCGCCGACATTCCATCCCCGGGCATGAAACTGAATCGCAAGATGCCACCGTCGCGAGATGCGCTCGTGGAGATTTCGCCCAAGTCATCCGCAGAGCGCGAGCTCGACTTGTCTTCTCCTTGGATTCCGACCGATGGCAAGAAGTATCAAGTCGCAGTCCATGGCGCATGGAGGGCGGTTTGGCAGAAGCCAGCCACCCAAGTCAGCGAAGAGGAGCTAGCGGCGTTTAAGGGCGACGAAGCCATGCAAGGAGGCTTCGACAGCGGGAACGTGGAAATGATCCTGGGCTAGCGATGTCTTGTGGCAGATAAGAAGGATTTTCACACTCGGCGGCGCCGGCGGGCTCCTAAGAAGCAAATTCTAAAAAGCAACCTGCAAATATCAATACCATTGCAGTGCTCATACCATCTACAAGTATGCATTTTTGACAAAGTCCCTCAACATACCCTATGAGTAGGGGACACGATCGTCAGTACAATCATGCGGAATAACCAAACCCCGGGGGCAAAGCCGGAGGAGCGACCCGAGCATTGGGGAAGAAGCCTTCTAGACCTTCTGCTTTTGCTCTACGCAGACCGTTTCGTCCAGAGATGTCTTGAGGTCTTCGTTAAAGTTCTGGGCCTCCACTTCCACGTGCCGCAGACCATACCAAGCCCCATAATAGCCTGACAACCTGCCAATTGCATCTTGCGCCGGGCGGTTATCTGTGGGCGAATTTGGTCACCAACACTTTCATTTGCGCTACAGATATCGGCTTTGACCCAAACGAGCGGCGGCCCCGCGGTCGTAGACTCCTTGGCAGAGTGCGAGAAAAGGTTCGGTTTGGCCTACCGAACCCTTCTATCTGCTGGATAGCCTGAGTCTCCTTCCGAATCGGCGCTGGCAGGCCATGGCGCCAAGCACAGCCATGTCTTGGAAGCCGCCTTCACACTCCTCTCCGCCACACGCCCCCCATGGGTCAAGCAATGCCTGGGCTTGCGTGCTGCGACCCAAGCCGCTTCAAGATTGCGCCGTCTCTTGGCCTTTTCGTCTGGCTCGGAGCTTTGCACTCGCTTGTACGTCTTTGCCATGTTACTGTTACATTATCTGTCGCTTGACTGGCTGTCCTCGCCCGCCGCCAGGGTAATACGGGCGCGGCGGAGGATTCTCTGTAGATACAGAGAGTGCACATGATTGATCGCTCGCGTGCTCTATCACGCACCAGCGCCGCACGGCTAGTCCGGTGGTGCCCAGTAAGATAACCTTATCCAAGCGTGGAGGCCGTGGCAAGTATATCTATTCAAGACTTCGCCAGGATGTTGTCTTCTGGTCGATCTTGTCTATCCACGAACGCCTTTTCTAACCCTTTCCATTCTACTTGGCTGCTTTTGAGCACCTCACAGCCAATATGGCCGTATCAAACATGGACGCAGACCTCGCCGCCATGGCTGAGGCCAGACGCCCCAGCGTTGTCGATGAGAAGAACCTGTTCCACACCACCAGGGCGGACAGCAGCATCGTCGAGGACGACGAAGACGACGGTGTTGATGGTGTCGAGCCCACGGCAGAGGAGCTGACCACTCTCCGCCGCGTCGGCGGCAAGATCACCTGGCAGGCAATGAGTATCACAGCTGTCGAGTTCTGTGAGCGCTTCTCCTACTACGGTACTACCGCCATCTTCGTCAACTTCATCCAACAGCCGCGCCCTTACGGCTCCCGCACTGGTGCTGTCAACATGACCCAAGAGTGTTTCGACGTTATGGGCAGCTGGGAGGCCTGTGACCAGGCTGGTGGTCTCGGCCAGGGCCAGCAAGCTTCCACTGGTCTTGTCCGTTTCAACCAGTTCTGGGCTTACCTTATGCCTCTTCTTGGTGGTTACATCGCCGATACCTACCTTGGCCGCTTCAAGACTATCCAGATCTCCATCGCCTTCGCCATCGTCGGTCACATCCTGCTCATCGTCTCTTCTATCCCCTCCGTCATGGATAACCCCTCAGGTGCCATGGGCTGCTTCGCTGTCGGTCTTGTCATCTTCGGTATCGGTGTTGGTGGTTTCAAATCGAACGTCTCCCCTCTGCTCGCTGAGCAGATCAGGCAAAGGCGTCCCAAAGTGATCACTACCAAGTCCGGCGAGCGCGTCATCCAGGATCCTCAAGTCACTATCTCCCGCGTCTTCTTGTACTTCTACATGATGATCAACCTGGGATCGCTCTCCGGTGGTATTGGCATGGTGTACGTCGAGAAATACATCGGTTTCTGGCTATCATTCGCGCTCCCGACCTTCCTGTTCTTCTTGGCACCATTGGTCTTGCTAGGTTGCAAGAAATTCTACAAGCTCAGCCCTCCCACTGGATCTGTCACCTCCAAGGCCTTCAACCTTCTTGGCCTTGCCAGCAAGGGTGCATGGTCTGTCAACCCTGTTCAAACCTACAGGAACATGACCCGCGATGACTTCTGGCACTCTGTGAAGCCCAGTGTGCTTGGCAGCGCTGCTCCTGCATGGATGGCCGAGATTGATGATGTCTGGGTTGACCAGGTCGCCCGTGGTTTCAACGCTTGCAAAGTCTTCTTCTGGCTTCCTCTGTACTGGCTCGCATACAACCAGATGACTGACAACCTCACTTCCATGTCCGCTACCATGCAGCTCGGCGGCGTTCCTAACGATTTGATCAACAACTTGAACCCTATCACTTTGGTCATCTTCATCCCCATTGTCGACTACTTCGTTTACCCTGCTCTCCGCAAGGCCAACATCCGCTTCACTCCTCTGAAGCGTATCACATGGGGTTTCTTTATCGCCAGCGCCGCTATGATCTCATCCACTGTCATGCAGTACTACATCTACAAGCTGTCCCCCTGCCCTGGCAACCACGTTGCTGGAGACGCTTCGTGCAAGGCCCCCATCAACGTCTGGGTCCAAGCCGTCCCCTACTGCCTGATCGCCTTCTCTGAGATCTTTGCCTCGATCACAGGTCTCGAGTACGCCTTCAGCAAGGCTCCCGAGAACATGCGTGGCCTGGTCATGGGTGTCAACCTCCTCCAGACCGCTTTCTCCGCAGCCCTCGGCCAGGCTCTTGTCCCCTTGTCTGCCGACCCCTTGCTCGTGTGGAACTACGCCATCGTCGCCATCCTGGCTGCTGCTGGTGGTGTCGGCTTCTGGTTCACCTGGAGATCTCTCGACGCTCGTGAGGATGAGCTCAACATGATTGGCAAGTCCAAGTACAAGGGACGTGGCGCTGCCCTCAAGGACGAGGAGCGCATCGCCCCATCGTCATAGAGATATGAATATACCCCAAAAGCTACTAAGCAACGTAAATAATGGAGACGTTTAATGGAGAATATGATTGTTTATTGCAATATCGTTACACTTGCCACTTTACTTTACACCTTTTATACCTTAGCCACGAGCATTCGATTTCACCACGAGCTGTGTTGTGAGTCAAAACGCCCCGAGTGAATAATGAGATCCGGTTTGTATTTTCTACCGAAGTATTCGACCGAGGGGAAGCCACTCGCACTTTAGCGGGTGGAATCGTCAATGACAGGAGAATTCGCTTCCCCACGGTTAGCTTGATCGAGAGACGATTATGTTAAAATACTACTCTTTGGGAGAAGACTGGGAGAACTCCACTTCAGTCAGTGCTGCTTCACGTGACCTCGGCAATGCCTGGGCCAACGTTCCCGGTGAAGTAACTTCGACGCGTACATGCGAGTTCATCCTGTCTCCTTTTATCTGAACTTCGTCCTTAGCATCAAAGTCATCATGTTAGAAAAGAATAACGATTTCCGCCGCAATAATTCACAAGTGTTCACCTTCCGAGTGGATCCTCGGTACTCTAGCCGAACATGTTATTGAAAGGCCTGTGCTCAGCCATGATAGACATGATAAGCTTCTCGATCAAGCAGGTCACATTGAGCCAAGACCTTCCAAGAACCTCTACGCTTGATGAGGCGTGTATCTGTCCCTAGCCGCATGCCGATATCCAGATTGTTGCGGCGACTGCTAATGTATGTAGTGATGTAGCGATCACATGGTCGGATAAATATTCTCAACAAGCAACAGCAGTTTCTCGCTGGCTCTTCTCTGCACAAATCGTCTGAGTTGGAAATGATCAAAACTACTCCCACCTTATTGGCAGCATTGTCTGCGGGAGCGGTGGTTGTGCACGCGCTGCCTGTGGATGATGGCTCGACGCTTAGTGACCCTTTTGCGGTACTCGACCCTCAGAATTGGGTAAATCCAGACGACAGTGAGGCAGATCAAAAAATGTATATCATTGGTAATGGATACTGAGACATATCACTAGTGACATGGGATGATTATGTTCGCCCGCCTGGAAGGCCATGGTATGATCCCACACGCAAAGGCTATGAACGCAACTTCAACATCGCATTGGTCGCCGTGGACTACCCGGATCACGACTTTGTGATCACGATGGCGGAGAACAGAACGGTGTTCACCAACCCTCAAGCAGCTGCCAACAGCTTGAGCAGAGACGAGGTGCCCGCCTTCTACCGGGACCTTCTCAACAAGCCACACGAACTCAATCGCAACCACACTTTGCACGAGTACTGGATGGAGGATTCAGGGGGACGCTTTGGTGTGGATCTCACTGCATTCGGCGCGTACCGTATGCCCAGCAACTCATACCAGTACGGTGTGGACGATGAGGATGGCGGCTTCAATGAGGATGCCTGTCCGGTACCTGGTACATGCTCTGTCGATCTCCGAACAGATGCCCTCGGAGCGTGGCGCGCTGATGTTGGCAATGAGACTGCCGATGCATTCGAACTCGTCTTCATCCTGTCCGCAGGTCAAGATGAGTCCTCAACCTGGCAGGAGTTCGGCGAGATGCTCTTCGAAAGCCAAGACGATGTCCCTGACTCTTTTGGTCCGCCTGGCAACAGTAGCCTGCCAAACTGGGCTCACACACGTTACGTACCTTGGTCCTCTTGGGCCAGCGCTTCTACCATCTGGCCAAACGCCGGCAGTGGATCTTCTACCCAGGGAGAGAGCTCCGGCTTGGGAACTTATGCTCACGAACTGACGCACCTTCTCGGCATCGGAGACAACTACAACAACCCATTCGCTACGCAAAAAGTCAGATCATACACTGGTCCCTGGTCAATGATGTCTCGCGGAAGCTTCAACGGCCCTGGAGGTCCTCACACTCGCTGGCAGGTAAGTCTATATGTTCATAATCACATCAAGTGGCAAATCGAGGCACAGGTCACTAACTGCCAATGTATAGATCCCTTCGCTTCAAGGAGGATCCCTGGGCTCCCTGCACACAATGGGCGATAAGATGCGCATCAACCTCGTCAACAACGCCAGCGTTCTCAGGACTTCTCGTGATGAGCTCTCTGAGCATGGGCTCTTGGTAGCCGAGATCACTGCCAGAGTAATCCATCCAGATGGGAAAGGCTTGATGGGTGTGCATGTCGCGATTGGAGAAGACCTCTCTCCTGCCTGCAACCAGACTGTTGAGCCCCTTTGCGACGGAGGCGGATTCAACAACTATGATCTCGAGGTTGTCGACCGCATGGGAGCAGACTCTTTCCAGCCAGACCACGGCGTCATGATCAGCAAGACTAAGGATAGCGACAGCAGAGCTCCGTTCCAATGGACAATCGATGCCAATCCCCAGGACATCCGCCTTGTCGACTTCTACCGGGCCAACGGAACGGCGCAATACATTACTATTGGAGACTATCGCCAGCTCGCCGATGCGCTCTTCCACGCCGGTACACGATCTGGCAGTGAGTACGAGTACGTCGATGAAGCGAACGGACTGCACTTTTATGTCATCAGCCCCTCGCGCGATTCAGATGGCGTCTTGAGCTACACAGTTGGGGTTCGTTCTCTCGACGCTGCTAGCGAGACCGATCGCTCGGTGAAGCTCGACAAGGGCAAGCTCAGCAAATTCACCGGCTCCGGCAAGGATGACAAGGTGGTCGCAACCTGCACATTCGATCTCAAGAACAACGCCAAAGGAAAGAAGAGTGCCCCCGAGTACTTCCGCTCTGACGTCTACAGACTCAGCACCGAGGTCGAGGGCGATGGCTGGACGGCTGAGCTACCTAATGCTCTGGCTACAGCGGAAGAGGGCAAGACTGTGACCGTCACAGTCGCTGTTGGCGCCGAGAAGGACGCTGCGAAACAGGGCAAGGTTTGGCTGACTGCGACCTCGGAGTCAGACGAGGACGTCTCGGTGACCAAGGAGTGCAAGCTGAGGAAGTGAACCTGATAGAAATGAATGACATTGCCTATCCGCCCAGGACATGATCAATGCACGCCTCGTCACTAGAACACGACCCAAGGTCTCCTTTCTATGGCCTCCATGCAGACGCTTGATAAGTACGAGCCGCAGGGCGGTTGTGACGCTAGCCCAAATACTCAGTCCTTCGTCGCATCGGCCCTGGTGTAATGAATTGGACCTTCGATATCAAGCGCGACGAGCACATTATGCACGAACGCCACCCCAATCCCATTCACTCTCCACGAACAAAATCCCATTCCTATTGCTTACATCCAACCCTCTCATCAGGCCGTAAAGTCGTAATTCGTCACCACCCAATCCTCATCCGGTCCATCCATTGCCCGACATCGGCTTATCGGGTTTCGCGGTATGTGCACCCATCATCGTAGACAACCACCGCTCGATATTCTCCGCCTTTGCGTAAACGCTGCAATCGTGCGCTTGGTGGCAGATTTGCGCGACCACGCTTTCCAAGTGGGCGATCCTCGACTCGAGTACTTCCAGCCAGTCGCTGTCGTCGAGCTTCTTCGCTTCGTTTCCGCTCCTGTTGCTTGCGCCAGATCCAGACGCAGATGCAGACTTGGATTGGTTTGTGAATAGTGTGATTTCGTGCTGCAGGTCTTGCAGTCGGGCGCGAGTCACGCGTGCTGAGTCTTCTCTGGTTGGTGAGGAGTTCATGCTGGTTGAAGGTGGCCGGTTGAGTGAAAAGGCGGCTGTAGGTTCGACATGCATCAGTACTCGATGGGAGGAATCGTAACAGGTCGGTCGTACTCATGCAACAGCAAGTAGTTGTCGAATAGAGTTTCTGGAAGTCCTGAAAAGTTCGATGCGAATAACGAGCTGCTGCGAGCGCAACGAAGTGCGAAGTGAGACTCAATTCGATTCCGTGCTTCGACTCACAACGCGACTGTCTGTTATATCGAGTCCAGCTGATGCGTCGCTAACATACGTTCACCTCCTGAAGCCGGCGTTTGACAGCATCGTCGGAAGTACGTACACTCAGTCGGCGGAATTACTGAAAAGGTGCAAAGCCACGATGGGGACTTGTTGACGGAGTTTACCTGCGCGTTTCAAAGCCGGGGCCTTAAAAGGTAATAGAGGATGTTGCTCTGGACATTAGAGGCCCCGGAAGCACGGATGGAGGCTGTTCCGACCACCCCACCGGGGGGCGTGTATAAATTCAAAGCACCAGCCAATCAGCTATTGTGCACATCATCTCAGGGAAAAGAATACATGCACCCTCGCCTGACCTTGGCGAGGAATGCCCAGCATCGTCGAGCGTGTGAGGGTCTGTATACAGAAGAGCTGATCGACTGCGATGCAAACTTTGATGATAGTACAGTAAGGTAAGACCTGGCCTTCGAATGGGGGTTGAACTTTGAGAAGAGCGAGTGTTGGTTCTCATGAGCCGGCAAGTCACTCAGCAAGTGGCTCGCTGAATTTAGAATATAGAGATCAATGATGTATAGGTTGAGAAACGGTTGGAGGGTTCAGGGAGAAGGTTACTGTGGAAAATTTTCGTGATCACGGTGTCCTGCTCGCTGGATGCATCCGCCAACTTCGGACACCATCTGGAAAAAGTGTAAGTGTAAGTGAAGACAAATCTGGCCCGTCTTGGGACGTTGTATCGATGTCAACAATAATGTGATCTATGAACATCGTCCAATCGCGAGCGTTAATGCGGCGGGAGACCATGGATGATATCGTGGCCACATTGCCCCTGAGGAGATATTTGACTTTATCCGATCCTCGACGCAGAAATACAGGTAGACAGGCGATGTAGAGCTTTGATCGTTGCCGAAGATGAGGCGAGGTAGACCCTCAGTATGGCGATTGTTAGCCATTACTGGTGAAATTCGATGCAAGACTTTGATTGGGTCATGAACTTATATCGATGGCAAGATGTCCTACGAAATTCGTCCGACCACGAGCGCTGCAGTGGCGGGCGACGATGGACGATTTCGCAATCACACTGCATCTCAAGAAGAAGTCGACTGGAACACACAATCAACGAGACAGATGCAAGGTCTTACGTGAATATATGTATACGTACACGCACGCAGCGAGCATTCTCCACGACGTCTCAAGGCCCGACCTTGACGCGCCGCAACGTCTCTCTGCCCGTCGTGACTTTCAAGCCCACACGAGCGTCCAGATCGAACGCTTCCGCATTCTCCACCAACTTCAGCTCGTCGCTGCACTTCTCTAGGATCTTCCGATCGCCGTTCTCGCGTCCGGCTTCCTCCCAGTAGACCACGGCCATCTCGTAGTGCGATACAGGCGCCGGCCAGGCATCTGCGTGCGCGCCGCCGGCTGAGCGCAGCGCAGCTTGAGTCAGAGGCAGGACTGGAGAGATGGCGGCCTTAGCAGCGGGGAGATCGCCCAAGAAGCGGTGGATGGTGGCCGTCAAGAGCGAGGCCACGGCGTGCTCGTCTTGGGGCTCCGAAGCACCGTCTGCGGAGCCTGTTGGCGAGAGGGCCAGCGCGGCAAGTGAATCTCGCAGTTGTGGAGCGGCCATGCGGCGGTAGCCGGACCAGAAGTAGATCATTTCTTCCAACGGGCTGACGCCGATTGCGTCGACGAATTCGCATCCGCGCTGCTCGGAGCGAGCGGTCCATTTGGCGAGTTTGCGCGAGGTGAAGACGTCGAAGGGCAATTGGCGAGCCATGAAACGCTTCTTGCCGGTGTGATTGGGAACAGTCTGGAAGAGCTCTTTCGCGCGTGCAGCGTGTTTGGTGGCATCCTTTTCGGAGCCGGACTGCTTACTCTGGCGGTAGAGCTCCAGGTGGCAGGCGCCAGCGATGTAGTAGTAGAGACCATGTGACCAGTTATTTAGCTCGATGCATTTAAGGAAACTGGCGGCGCATTCGTCGTAGCGGTGGAGGTACATGAGGTTCAGGCTACGCTCGAATGTACGCAGCGCTTCGACTTGTTTGAGGGGAGATGGGGAATCGGATTCGGCAGTGATGTCGACTGCTTTCTGTAGCTGGTGGTCTGCACTAAGCTCACGAGCTTCTTCGAGAAGCCAGAGTTTTGACTTTGGGTAGAGCTGGCGCATTTCTCTGAGAAGACCGGTGAGGCGTTCTCTGGGGAGGGCATCGGCGGATAGAATGTCGCAGAACGCAATGGCGCCGTTGTGGAAGCCAAGAGTGATCAATGAAGCCATGCCTCCGTTGATGTTGGTCTTGAAACGCGTAGCAGACCAGAGAAGGCGAAGACCGTTTGTCCGGTCGCCCTTGAAAGAGAAGAGGGAGAGGAGTTTGGCAAATGTTGGTGGAATCATACTCAGCATGAGCTGGAGAAGGCCATAGCACAACGCCGTACCTGAGTGAATGAAGAGATCGATCTCATCTGTCGAGACGTCGCGGAAGTCCACATCATTGTCTGCCTGGGTTGCCGCTCCTGCAGAAGCAGCATTAACTCCTGGCTGCCCTTGACTTGTTACAAGGACATCTGGAGGTGCAGAATTCTTCTCATTGATGTCTAACTTCGATAGACCAGGCATTTCCAGGTGTCCTTGGTATTCCGTTGGTGTCGGCTGGTCTGAGCGTCCTTCCCTAGCATCCTCGAACTCCAGATCACTATCGTTATCGTCCTCTTGACGTGTATCCTTTGGCGTACGGGCACCTGATCCCTCAGAAGCTGCCAGTGTAGTTCCAGTATCGAAGGTAGCCACCGAAGTCTTCGACCTGCCCGCCTTTGCCTTTATGCCTTTTGCTTCGATATATTTCCGCTCAGCTTCACTGATCTCATATAATGTTTGAAATGCCTTCCGTAGCTTATAGAACCCTCTCAGACTCTCTGTCAGACTCTCGTTGAGCACTGCGACCACAGCACTCATGAGCTGCGTCTCTGCATGGCAAAGAGCATACTCCGAGCCAATGGGGTAGATAGCGCTCTGGTGTGCGGTGGATGGATCACGTATAGCTCGCTTCTGATGGTCCAAAGCGCTTTCCTCAGCCTCGTTCAACCGTATATTTGCTTGTTCGATCACCTCTTTCTCGAAGCCCAGCGTTGCTCGAAGGAAGGTGGTGGTAGCGCGGCCCAACTACTTTGTACTGTGATCAGCCATGGTACATATGAGTGTCAAGACACAACATGAGCCCGTACCTTGTGGAAAGGCGAAGTTCCCTTGGCTAGCTCCGCTTCTGCGAGATCTACATCTAGATTGGCGTTAGTGGCATGTCTTGCAGATTGTGAGATCAGGTCGTACCATCATTGAGAATATGTGCTGCCGCAGCGAGTGCCTCTCTTACTGCTGGATATCAGTATGCGGTCGCTTATGTATCACTGAATATTGTTCCTTACATGCGTGTGGCTCGTCCAAGGCATTCAGTGACCTGGTGGAAGAACTACTCGGAAGTGGTGTTTTGGCGCTCAGCCAGCCTCCCATGCGCTTCATGATGCAGTTTCACGTGTGAGATAAGAACAAATAGATAGCAACAATGCTGGAGAATATAGGGACAGCAGGAAGAAGAAATCTGAAGAGGCGAAATCACCTACATCCGCGGACCGGTGTTGTGCCTGTCCGGTGGTGAATGACCGCTCGCACTCGCACGTGGGGACAGCTGAAGGAGACAGTTAACAATGACGTCTGGAAACGATGGTGGCGCGGCTGGGGAAGACGGGAAGGTGGATCCGGATGTTCCGATAGATGGTAGCGACAAGATGCTGAATGCTAAAGGAGGTGAGAAAATATCACAGATCTTGTAATGTGTTTGGTGTTGTCAGCCATGCTCTCATTGGCATGAGCGTTTTTGGTTGACGATGCCAGGGCCTACCGGCTTATATCGAACCGCCACGGCTTCTAGAAACTAATCATGGTTGTCTACCGCACGTGGCTGTTCGGAGGTAGGCTTTTATCGTCTCACACGCATTTAGTGCTGTTAACAAGTTGTACCCTGTACCGCATCATTAGTTCACTTGGAAATAGCTACGATGACCAGGCATCGTACAGCAGTCTCGAATGCAACTAGATTGATGGTGTGTTTGCAACGTGGACATTCACCTTCGGATAGAAAGATGCCGTGTCAAGCCTGGAGTTTGTGGGGACTCCTGAGGCGTTTGACACGCCGCCGATCTCTCGGGTTCGCAATCCAGGGATATTGGACGCTCGTAAATGGTACTTTCGGCCCGGAGTGCAGGTGCCGTGTGCTCAACGACTGCATTTGGGATTGGAAATGATTCCGCCGAGCAGTCCGCATGTCTAGTAGTACACAAAGGCAATCATATTGGCCTGCGAACACGAGGGAGGCCACTATTAATGTCCGGGATGCAGGACCTGGCCAACTCAGGACAGATCCGCCCGGAAGCTTGTGAAGAGTAGCACGTGTCGGGGAGTGTGACATGCTGCGGAACGGGTACCTACTCGGACGGTAGCGTGCGACTGGTACGAAGGGGGCACAACTGTGGTAGCGTGTCCAACGTGTGCACTTGGCGGCGAGTGGCATGGCATAGTCGAGAGAGCTATATCAACAACCATTGGCATATGCGAACCAAGACGCTCCAAGCGAGTGCTGTCACTTGACGTTGATAGCGTTGGTTGATAGCTTTTGTTATAATCGAATCTCACACACATGTGCCTGTAAATAGCGAGAGGCTGCGGTACTGCAATACCGGAACAAATACATTGCCAATCAATCCGTCGCGAGGGCTGGGGTGCACAGCCTCGTCCCCTGTCTTGCTTGCTTGCTTGCTTGCTTGCGCTGTCTGGCCTTCTCCGCCGCGTCCAGAACAGAAGACACCTTTAACTGCCCTCTTGGCGCGCGCAAGCTTGACGAGCAACGGCTTTCCATGTTGTGACGAGCGCCACTCCCTTCACACTTGCATCCCAACACAAAACCCGCCAGCTGTCACACTGCGCACCGCCCTGTTCAGCCCTGTCTCCTGCTTCTTTGTCGCCTCCTCCTCATCCTCCTCTTCCTCCGCCGCCACCACCACCACCACCACCACCACCACACACCTCCGCGCCCGCCTGCTGCAAGGAGTATAGCCTTCTCCGCACTCCCGCACCCTCACCCAAGCGTTGGCGTAGAGCCCTGGGCACAACACAGACGTCCGCACTCGCTCGCTCACTTGCTCAATCCACTCCTCTGCCACTCCTCACCACCACACCCACTCCCGCCGTCGCCATCGACGCCCGCTCTCCGCATCGCAACCCCGACGGCTGCGCCCGAGCATTGCGCTCCATACAAGAACGCGTCAGTCTCCGTGCCGATACCCGCTCAACACCTATCCCCCCACTGACATTGACTTCAGGCTTGACTACTTGCTGAGCAACAACACACCACCACCGCAATCATGGACGGGTGGCAGGTTGCACAGAACTACCTCGGCTTTGCCTTCCTCGCTGGAGGCATTGGAGGCTACTACTACTACACAACAAAGCGCACCCAGCCCGCTACTGCTGCTTCCCGGCGGCGCTCGACCAATGACTTCAAGTCGAAGCCCGACCGCCGACTCAGCGTCCAGCAGCGCGAGGGCGCCCACCCTGTAGCCTCGAGTGAGAAGCAGGAGAAGCAGAGCGACGCCACAAGCTCAAAGAAAAAGAAGGCTGCTAAGAAGCAGCAACAGCCACAGCAAAAACCCAAGGTGGAACCCACACCTGAAGTCGTCGTGCACGATGACAAGCCCGAGAGGGAGTCGGACATCAGCGTTGCGCAGTTCGCCCAGCAAATGACCCAGGCGCGCCAGGGCTCTAAGCTTGCTGCTCCCAAGAGCAAGGGGAACCGTGTCAAGACTGTGAAGCAGGGCAAGGCTCGCGACACCCCGACCTTCTCATCTGAATCCTCCCAGGCCGGCGGCGACACTGGCGCTGAGGCCGACGATGACCTCTCTTCTTCTCCTGCCTTGAACTCTGGTGACGTTTCCGACATGCTGGAACCTACTCCCTCTGGACCCTCCTCTATTCGCCTGACCGCTCCGCTCAACCCTCAGAAGCAGCGTGCCCCGAAGCAGGCCAAGGAGGAAGTCGTCGAATCGAAGAAGGCCCGTCAGAACCGCAAGAAGGTCGAGGAGCGCCGCATCCAACGTGAAGCTGAGGAGAAGGAGCGCAAGGCGCTCGAGGAGAGACAGCGCCGCACTGCTAGGGAGGCCCGCAACGAGCCTGCTAAGAATGGCATCCCCGTCGCCCGCGCTCCTGCCAGCAACTCTTGGAACGCCGCTCCCGCCACTTCTGGCGCATCTGTCAACGGCGCCTCCAACGGCCCTCTTCTTGACACCTTCGATGCCGAGTCCACTGGAAGCTCCACTGGCGGCCTGGAGAACAGCACTGCTGCCACCAGCACCGCTGAAGATGCACAGGTCGCTCAGGCCGTGAGGGAGTCCGACGACGAGTCCGGCTGGACTACCGTCAGTGTCGCCAAGAAGCAGCCCAAGGCTCGCGCAGAGTCGAGCGGCGAGGCCACTCCGGTTGAGCAGCCGCAGCCTAAGGCCAAAGCAAAGGCCAACGCTCCTCTGCCGCCGAAGCCCTCCACCTTCGCCAACGTCAGCAAGCCTACTGGCTTCGCCGCTTTGGACGTTGACGACCCATCTAACTGGGACGCTTGAAAAGTTTCTTAGAGCCTGAAACGATAAAACTACGACAAAGAGTCCAACGCGCCGAAAAGGATGGCGTCAAATACGCGTGGCAACGCGCTGTGCTTTCGTATAACGGTCACTGTCTACAAATTTCGCTTTGGCCCGTCACAGAGCGCATACACGAAACGCGAAAGGCACCGTGACCTCTTTTCTTTTTTCTCGTCCTTTCTCTTTCTTCATGTCGTTGTTAGTACCACTTGCGCTCCTTTTCGAAAAGATTGGCACCCCCAGGACACAAAATGGACCGGATGGGCGAGCATTGCAGGCGCAGATTAAGGAGTCTGTTGAACGCAATTTCGCTCGGTTGCCTGGTTGATTGGAAGACTGCTCCGTTGTTTTGGACGGCTTGTCTCGAGGAGGAGTGTCGTTTTTGGTTGTCTGAAAGTAGTAACCGCTACAGAAAGGGAAAAATGAAGAGGAAGAAAAAAAAAAGCTATCAAAAGAGAAGTCTCGTGGACGGCTCCCGTCGGTCTCGCCATGTGTGTGACGTTTCATTATGCCTGCGTTGATGTTCTCGCGTAAAACCGTATACTACCTCTCCAAGTACCCGAGGTCGAGATTCGCCCTACGAGAGAAGTCGTAACCCGCGATCTAGCCACACCGTGTCATGCTTTGTTGTTGTTGCCAGTCGGAGGGAGATGCAACGAACAGATCGTCGTGATTCTTTCTCGGGCTCCCCATCGCACGGCACGAAATTAGCATCCCGATCTTTGGAGGGCGCAGATCGATATCGCGCGGAAGAAGAAAAAAGGCTTAGCGTAATGAAAGTTGATTCATATTCTTTCGGGCAACCCCTTATAGGTGTCTCGGTCCTATGGCGATCTCGCGCGCGTGCCGATGGCTTTTTGTTCTGGGCTGCTTGGACACGTGCGAGCCGCTCTTTTATTTTGAAGTTGGCTTTCTGGACATGTGGTTGTTGTGTAGAAATATATATAGTTACTTGTTTATTTCTGGGGACATTATTGGGAGGAGCACCCCTATAGGCGACGGGGGTTTGATCTGTGGTCGATGAAACGTGCGATCTTGGTTTGGTGTTTTGATGGTGGGGTCTCTCTCTCTCTCTCCTTTTGCATACGTCCGTACAATAATTCTGCGGACATATGTATCGTTCGCCCGTTTCGATCACAACGTCTACAGACCCGCAGGCCCGGTCGAGTAAGGCAGGCCGGCGTGTCACGTCGACGCGCATGGAAGTTCAATCATCACCTGTGGGTGCGTTGGAAGTGTCTCACGAGCGGTGCCGGCGGGCGAACTGGTTGCAATCAAAGCGAGATGGAGTAGTCTCTGCCGGCATTATGCCATCGATATCGACGGGCAATAGCCAGACGGAAGGCATTTGTTAACGTGGCGGCATCCCCTTTTTTTCTCGATGCCGTCTGTTGTGATGGACGCCCATAGTCAGACCCGTATAAGAAGTGGAAAGGTCCCCGTGCTTGATGTATCGTTGCCTTTTCCTTCGGACTACCTTGATATTTCGATAGCGCTCGCCTTGCCCTGCAGCCGGTCACTCTCTTCGTTTTGCATCATCACGCTCCTTTTCCCTGCTTTATCGTTACTGCAACGTCGCTCTTTGGGGTCGGTCGTTATTCTATCATCGAAAAGACAGATTAATTGCACGGCAAGCCTTCTATCAGCAGCAGGGCTTTGTTGTCAGACAGGCTCCTTTCATCCTAAGCTGTAAGCGAACAAGGCGCGACAATCTGAAGCAGCGAACTCGCGCTTAGACTCGTTCAAAGAACAGCTGGCAGCGCCGCCAGCCAGCCAACCCGAAACCGAGACTCGGGCCCCTTATTAATAAGAGAAGGAACGATTCGGGGCATTTGCATTATTTGCGTTTGCCAGGTACCCCACCCTGACGACTAGGACGGAGCCAGCCAGCTTCCGTAAATATCACAAACTACGCCAAAGACACCTGGACACTTGCTTGCTTGCTTGCAAGAGACTCCTCCATACCCGGGTAATCCCACACCACCACTGCCCTGTATAAGCAACAGTGGCGGCAGCAGCAGCAGCAGCAGCGACAGCCTCACCTCACCTCAGCAGCATAGCATAGCTGAGCCACATCACTCTCTCACTCCCAGCTAGCTCTCCCTCCCGCGCTGCAGTGCAGCAGCTATATCACCCTCCTTACCCTTCCTCCTTCTACACCACCACCACCACCACAACA
>LJJI01000139.1:0-25277 GCA_001553865.1 Cladosporium sp. BSL10
GTTGATGGATTCAGCCAGTAATTCGATTTTGATGCCTGCCGGCACCCACAACTGCCCTCTTCACATTAATAGTGTTTCAAATGGCGTCCAAGTGACTGGAGACGCTCATAGATTGAGCCGAGGCAAGTAGTGCGATGTCAAAGAGGTATATTCGCCGCGAAAGAATGGAAGTGAGTGTTGTCGCTTGTGGTAAACAGGGTTATAAACCCTTCTCATCTCCCCGCTGCTGCGAGCACTTACTTCCCCACGTCGATCTCCCGCTTCGTCTGTTTACTCGCTTGAATGCCAAAGAAACACACCCCACCAGCACCAGCAAGAATACCCAAATCTACAAACATCACCACCAACGATGTCCGCCTCAACGATCTTCGAGACAGATACCCTCACCGGTCCCCGCGCCACCGCGACCGCCCACCGGAAAGTCGAGCTGCAATCCCCCGCCGACCTCGCCTACCTGATCGCGAACGTGTCGCGCGCCGCGCGCACGAAAATAGACACGCACTTGCCGCCTGACGCGGCACCTGAGAGCGGAGAAGATGCGCTGCGCAGGCGCGTAGAAATGTTGGTGGAGGAGTACATCCGGCAGACGTTTGAAGGCGCGAAGGAGGGGATGGAGATCAATGGGATGGGGGCGGGTGAGATGGAGGAGGTGTTGAAGAGGGTTGGGGAGGGTGAGGGTGAGTTTCCTTTTGTTTTCCTTTGGGAGGCTTTTGTTGGGCATACCGGAAGCAAAGGATGATGAAGGCTAACCGCTGGCTGCAGAGATCGAACCTTTCGATGCAAAGCTTGCGCAGCGTGTACAAGCGCTTTCAGCACAGATTGAGAGCCAGACGCTGGAGCTTGCGAGTCTGCGACGCAATGCGCCCAGTGCGACGGCGAAGAAGTTTGAAGAAGAGTTCAAGAGGAGGAGCGAAGAGGATGAGGCGCGTGTCAAGAAGCAGGAGGAGCTTGATGCGGAAGCCGCGAGGGATTTGAAGTTGGATGTGGGAGATATGGAGCGCATGGGCGAGGTCCAAGGGACGTGGCAGCGCGGGACGGAAGAATTAGAAGAGTTGAAAGGGAAAGTTGGAGGGACAGTTGCGAGGATGGAGCGGGCGAAGAGGGCTGTGGAGTTTGTTGAAGGCTCAAATTGAGGATGTGTCGTGTACGGTTTATTGGGAGTTTGGGGAGTTCTGGGTTATTGTGTTTTGATTGCGTATGATACCCACGAGGCCGAATGGCTCGAGTTACGACTGAATGGGAGCATGAATGTGAGGAGAATTGTGATTGGTATTTGAGGGCTCCACGTTCCATCATACAAAGACCAATTGCAGAATGACTGTCTCATGTAATAGTCAGTTCATTCGGACTGCAATGGTCTGGCATTTCATGTTCGTGGAGGATGCCAACCGAGCTATCGTTCACGAGGGAACTGTCATTATGGCATGCGCAAGGCATTGTCACCGCAATATACGCTGCCGTATGTACTGTCAGGCCGCCCTTCGGACCGGACGAAACGGTCGTTGCACGCTGGTGCGATTCTTTGAAAATTGGATTCACGGCGCGCAAACCATTCACATCTATTCGAGACATGTTACTTGATGATGGAGTGAGACGATGCCTTGTTAGATGTGACCTCGATTTTTCCACCTGGAACCGAGAGACGTAGCACAAAAGTAAGGCTGGTAAGCAAGCCAAATCACGGTACAATTTCGCGGTCCCAGATACGACCCATCCAGTGAGCCACGCCTCCAAGACGCAGGGACTACAACACGAATGAACATCAACCCAGTGCATCCTTCGCTATGTTCGTGATCTGGAATGTCACCTGCAGATGCACATGTTTTGACATCTCGTGGTGGCGGCGGCGGGCCAGAACGTTCGAGATGTCTCTGGCTCAAGGTCCGGAGCTTTGTTCGCCGGGTTTCGGAAAAGGCTGGAGCGCGAGCGAGTTTCACGATTGTTGCAATCATGGGGACCCTGCTGTTGATCCAGCTATACAGTACGCATCTCTCGATGGGCATGCCGCTTTTGAAGCTGGCGCCGACAGAATCGGCGATACTGCCAAAACTTCATCGAGTGATGTAGAACACACGGGAGTGATTGAGTTGTGGCTATGTATCACTACAATACCTCATAGCGTCAAGGACAAATCGTGACAGTAACCAGATCTCAGCAATATGTACGATTGGTCTGTTGGTGTTAGAGTGATGTGGCTTGGAGGTATATTTCTTTTACGGGATGCGCTTTACTTTGAGAATCGCAGATCTGTCGGAACATCTGCGCTTTTCGCGTGTGCATTCGTTCGCGCGACTCCGCTGGAGCTTGAACATAAGCCGTGTAGGCGCGCAAGCGGATTACATCCACGATCTGACAGCAGCGGATCGGAGCTGTAGATAACATGTTACCTGGCTGCTGGCTTCAGAATGACAAGCAGGTGACCTTTGTGCTTGCCGAGAGCTGACGACGGATGGGCACGGATTCGCGGTCAGTCATAGCACACTCGGTGGCGTTCCGCGAATGGTATAGTCAGCTCAGCGCCAGCAAGGTTTGCGGAGTCTGTCGAAGTGTGTGTGGTATTGCGTATATCTGTTTCTGCGAACATGGTTGTGAAGGCACACGCCGTAGTATTCTCCGGATATACGTCAGATGGAGGATCGCCGCTGCGAACAGGCAGACATGACGGTGGTTGGCGCAGGGACAAACGTCGCATGACGAAAGGGTTTGTGTATAAGGAATTGCTTGCTGCTGCGATTAGCTTGGAAAAAGTAGGAGGAGGCATCGGCGATGAAGAAATTTGGCGAATGGCTTCGGCGGGATGACGCCCAGGGTCTGCCAGACAGGGCTGCGCGCTGGGAGTTTTGATCGCGATTGTGTGGGACATCGCCAGCTGGATCAGAGATATCGAAGAAGCATCGCCGGCTCGATCAAATATATCGAGGGCGCATCGTCGGCCTGATCAGAGATGTCGAGAACACGAGGCGGGACGGTCAGGGCGATCAGAGATAGCCAGGCTACATCTGAGATGATGAAGATGCGATGATGAAGATGTGCTGCTGCTGCTGCTGCTGAGTGCTATGCCACGGGTTCGTTTGCAAGGCACGGGCGCACGTTGGCAGCAGTCATGCAATGGGAGTAGTAATTAAAAGGGATTGTTCAAGGGACGTTATGCAAGGGGCGATGGAGAAGTGGGAAGATATGGTGATCAATAAAAAAGATTCTAGAATCTCCAATGATCGTACAACATGTAGCATACCATCCATACCACGACAGTGATAATGCAAATACACACCCGGGGTCACGACGCAGCTCCAGTCTCGGCCTCGCGGCGCGGATGTATTATCATGATATATGCATGAGCGTTTGCGAGTTGGCCCTGGCGTCTTTGGCACGGTAGCGTCGCCGAACTCTCGATCTGTGCGACCTCACACGCAGACACGGCGATCGAGAGAGGCTCAGAGGCTGCTGCTGCTGCTGCTGCTGCTCACGCACGCCTCTGGCCTGGCCAGGCGTCATGTCGCGCCTGCTCCTCTACTCTGCACCTGCATCTGTGATCGATCAAGCATCACCATCATCATCGCAATCCCCGATCTGCCCATTGCCCTGCCCACGCCCGGTTCGCCACCCATTCGACATCCTCCCTCCCAGACATCCTCGAGAGCAGCCTCCCACCATACTACATACCACTGCTGCACCGCAAGACACCTCCCCGGACAAATTCGATCATCAACAACCAACCGAAACTCAGGATAACCCAATATCTGAACTTCCGCAACACCAAACTCCCATAGCCTCAGCGAAGGCTGGCTCGCATGGATCTCCTACGCCATTAACTCATATCCCCTCCCGACATCACCTCTCCTCACCACGACTGAAATGTCGAATCCCCACCAACAGAAGAGCGCAATGCCTGCTGCAGAAAACCGCCAGGTCTCGCACCTCAACCATCGTCGCCCACCTGCACACCGGTCGGTCTCTCTACGACAGTCGCCTCCCAAGTCGGCACCGCCCGCTTCCATGCAAAAGTTGAAGCCATCACAAGCGATTCCCGATACTGGCAACACTTCGACGCAGACTGAAGTCACCAGCAACAGCGACGGCTCGCCATCAAGTTTGCGCCCTCTCAATGGAAGAGGCAGCTCCGGCGAGAGCAGCAATGCCGACAAGTGGTTCGATCAATCCAACAATGCACCTAGGGATAACAGCAACTCGTACGCCGACAACGACCCTCCGTTCTTTATGCGCCATGGCTCTTCGTCCGAAAGTCCCCCCGACGGCGACCACATGCAACGCATCCGCCAATACATCAATCATGACGGCTCACAGTCGCTACCTCTTCGCGCGGGTCAGATGAAGCTTGGTACTCCTGGTGGGAGCAGTGCTGAAGATTTCCGTGGTGTCATCGACGACTTGACAATTGAGAATAAGAAGTTGAAGAGGCGCCTGAAAAAATATGAAAAGCTTCACGATGCACACCTGAAGAACGATAAGCTGTTTGAGATCAGAGTACACGGTTTGGCGGCCGACAAGAAAAGAGAGTTGGAGGAGCTTCTTCGCAACTTCGCGGGGAGTCTTGCTACCCAGCAACCTGCGTCTGGATTTCCTTCCAATGGCTATGAGGGTATCTTGCCTGGTCTGAAGACACATCAAACCGCATCTTCGCAAACTTCCGTGCACCATACCGATTCGGCTTATGCATCCATGTCTGCGTCTGGCCAAGGATCATCGGCACCGTCTGGTGGCGACAGCAAGCACCGACATATCGTACAGGCAGCCAAGTCTCGTCAGCAAAACATCCAGTCCTTCCTTCATCACATTCCCGAAGGTCTCCAGCCTAACCACAATTTGGAGGCGATGACGGAGCGTGCGAAGAGGAAATTAGTGGTTCGCCGACTGGAACAAATTTTTGCCGGCACTGATGCTCTTGCCGGTCCTCACCATCAAGCACTTCAGCAGCAAGATGTTTCTCAAATGGCTGCTCGTGCCGACCGCCACGCCAGCGAGGCGCAAGGCCACCAAGTCGATATGGAAGGTCTTCGCGAATCTGCAATCATGAACAAGGAAACAGAAGATCCTCTTGACATTGGAGCAAAGAGGCGATCTGCCACCCAGGGGGGCGAAGCTCTAAATCACTCCGAAGCTGAGAAGGTCGCAGAACACGACTTTGCCGATCAATCGCCTGAATCAAAATCTGACGAACAACGACCGACTCGCCCCTTAGACCTCGACCCTGATCGTGCCCAGATTCCCGCTGAAAATGTGCGATACATTCGCCACCTTGGTTTCTCTCCTCAGGATCCTGATAATCAACGCACACCAGAGGATGGCCATGGATGGGTCTATTTGAATCTTCTTGTCAATATGGCTCAGCTTCACACGCTTCACGTCACTCCCGACTTCGTGCGAAAAGCCGTTACTGATTGCAGCGATCACTTTGAGGTGTCCGAGGACGGTCGCAAGGTCCGCTGGAAAGGTGGCTCAAAGGTGACGAAGACAAGCAGCTACGGTGGTGGCTCATCCCGCGAACGCACAGACGACGATGTCCAGAGTCCACGCAAGAAGCTCAAGACTGCAAATGGCAGAGGCGCGCAGAGTTCTGCGGCTGCGTCCCAAAGAGGCAATGGGACATCAGCGCGCAAGCAGCCACATGAATTCGGCAGACTCATGTACACGCCCCTATTTTCTCATCGATCATCATCTAGCGACAGCGCAGCATCCTCGTCTGAAGCAGAAGAAGAGGACGACTCGCCTCTCCAACATCAGCTTGGCGCGGAATCTTCGGCCATGACCAGCTCTGGCGTTCGTACCGTCGTCGCTCCTAGGAAGAAGAAGAGTCACGACACCGGACCCATCATTTTCTACAACAACGCCCGCTTTTGTACTGACCTGAGCGGTGACTCGACCATGCATGGCAGCAGCGGCGCACCTGCCTACAAGTCGTCGACTCTTGCCCCAGTTGGTAGGACTCCTGTTCATGAGGGACCAAGCCACATCTTCGAAAAGCGGGGACCACTTGAAGAGGCAAGTCTGCTACCAGAACCCATGGATCTTGCAGACAACCCCATTCCGGACTCCCAAGAGCTCGCATTCCCGCCTCCTTCACCACCAAAGCCAGGTGACAGCGTACCGACACTACCCTCCGTCAACCTCGAGGTGACTGGCATGGGCGGCGTCTATCCTGCAGACAACTTCGCCATCAACATTGAAAGCCGTCATGCTGCTATCGACCAGAACGAGGCACCTTTAGTTTCGATTGGAAGCACCACCAAGAACCTACCAGACCGCTTTGCAAAGATCCTCCAGAGCGACGGCACGCAGCGACAAGTCCGAGCCGCTGTGGCCCAGCGATACCTCAACGTTGAATGCATCGAGCACCCGCCCTCAGTCCTCCCACCTGCGCTCTGCTTCGTGCCCGAAGATGAGTCCATGTCCGACGACGAAAGTGACCCAGTCGACGACATGTCCGTCTCGCCCTCTTCGCACGACGCCCTCCCACCTTCTACCGCGCCTCAGACCATGTACATGCCCGATGTCGACTCCGAAGACTCAGACGAAGACATGGAAGACGATGAAGGAGAGTCTGACAGCGACGCCGAATCGGACGACTCCCTCGACCTCCTCGCCACCGCCCGCAAAGCCGACCCGGAAGCCGTGCTGCGCAAGGAGCGCCAGTATGACGCCGAGATGGCAGAGCGGCTCGCCGAGGAAATCCCCGCTGGCAGTTCAGCGGCGACTGCAGGCGGCGGAAGCGGCTTTGCCAGCCCGGCCAGCGGCGTTGACAAGAGAGAATACCGCAAAGCCAAGGAAGACGCCCGTCAGAAACAGCAGGTCGCCGGAGCTCCTGCGAGCCTGAAGCGCGCGCGCACCAGTGACAGTATGGACGTGCAAGGTCAGGACAGCTCGAACGAGAGCAGCGGTGAGGACGAGCAGTAGAATGGCGATCGACCGCGGCAAGCGTCAATTGTTCGAGTGAATCTTTTCCACGCCAATTTTTTGTTTTTCTTTGTGGCTTGCTTTTTTGATGGGTTAGCGAAGCGCGGGTTGTCCCTTTACCTTTTTGCTTGCGTGCTTTTGATTCCAAAGAACATATACCCCAGCATCTCTTGGATTTTTGGAATTCCCCTGGATTGGGTTGTAGATAGCGTGTGGATGGCAGGTAGTTAGCATAAATGAGATGTGAAACGAAATTACGAAGGAAAAGAAAACATTTTGTATGTGCAAACCTCAATAGTCTCCTAAAGCTCGTCGCCTGTGATAACATTGTTCTTCTTTTCACCATAGCTTTGAGGATAACGGAATATTGTAGCTACATTAGGTAGCCTCTAGAGTCAATCCTGACCGTCGCACTGTGCTCCCGCGGATATCGAAGCTTGTGGGCCTCTTTTTGCTCTCAGGCGGGCGTTGTCTACTGTATTCGCGAAGGTTATCGGGAAGTTTGATGTGATCGCCCTTGTGGACGAGAGTCAGACTCCCATCCAGATAGTGCACGAAATTTGTAGTGTGTACTTTCACTCTATTGTTGGAGGAAACTCAAGGAGGTGCATGACAGTGACAGTGATTTGAATCACTCGGTATAGGTAAACCTGGTTGATGAGGTGGCTCATTTAACGTTTCGGTCAATGTTACTCGATTCGCAAGGACATGGAAGCGTAGCAACGACATGCACTTGAGAATTCAATGCAGTGTCGATATTTGGTGAGTGTCTAAAGCTTACATATCAAGAAATAATTACCGAGGCTGGCGCAGACGTCAATTTACTGGTTTGGCACCTATAATCATTATAAATTTTCATTTTCTATTACTATGACTTCAAGGACGTGCAGGCTATGTATGTACCTAGGTAGCCTTATCACGAGCTTTTGTGAGCGTCTCGACTTGGCGATATGTGAAGATGCGATGAAGCTCAGGCAGGCAGTGATATTTTGACGGAGATGTCACGCAGATCTTCGTTTTGTACCAGCCTCTGCCATTTGGATGCATGAAGCTTGCAGCTCACCTCTCACAATTTCAATCACAGTACCTTAGTGGCTACTCGTATGATAATGTGCGTTTTCACGAGAAAAATGCCGTTCGCCCACGAAGGATTCGGTCCTATCGTTCAACGCCATCTGCTACTCTTCGCTGGCGCGACGTCTCGACCATTCTGCTGGATCGGCTGGCGTGATCCTCGACGGGGTATGCTGCCTGATATGGCGGCGGATTTGTCACCCTCCACTATAAGACATGTCCAAGCACGTTATATTGCGACACTTGGACGGCCGGCAGTGGTGAGGTTGTCCTCGTGAGTCGTGGAGATCCACTTTCTCACCCTGAACGTTAGAAACTTGACTGATGTAGGCATGTGGCCCGGTGAGGGCTTGTGGTACTCTAGAGGACGCTGTCCTGATACCCGAACTGCCGTACGAAAAGGCCCGGAGCCGATTGGCCGTGCATGTTGAAGAGCGAGTAAGAATTGACGAGGGAGTGAAGATATCCAATATTATCATGGCACGAACGGCGGCGTTGATGTGCGTGGTGAGCAGTGCGTCGTGTGGAGGGCGTGCAGATCTTCTCTTTGTATATAGAGTTTTGGCCAAGCAGGCAGGCATGCCCGTTGCCGTCACTTCCCTGGCCTCGTTCCTTCCTGCGCGTGAATCGTGAGGGCAGTCATCGCCATCTCATCTGCACGTGTAGCCGCCTTCAAGCTAACGATCCCGGCGATCTGGATAACGCACTTCACCTCCCAAATTCGCCCATCCCATCTGCACACTGCTCTCATACTCCATCGCCAACATCCGAATCGACCCATCCAACATCCTCTGCCGGCGCGTCGAATCCGTCGCACACGCGGGACCGCCCACACTCTTAGCTCGTTCCCGCTCCACCTTCTGCGCCCGCACCTCCAATCGCTCGCCACACTGCCCACCACCCCTGGTCCACGTCTACCGCGCCGCGCCCTGCCGCTCCCCAGAGACCCAGCACCAGCGACATCGACATCCACATACCCGGAGCTGCACCATCGCATCCATCACCTGGACCAAGGCTCTTTGCCTGCGCCATCGCCGCCATGAGCACCAACAATTTCCTGGACCCTTCGCTGCACGATCAAGACGCGCCGGAGATCAAGCACCAACCCCCGCCACCGGGCATGGATGGCTATTACCATGCACCAATGCCCCATCACCAACCGCAGCCTCATCCACAGCCGCAGCCGCAGCAGCCTCAGCAACAAACGCAGCAGTCACAGCAGCAACAGCAGCAGCACCAGCAGCAAGTGATGAATGTTCCTGCTGCCGTCCAGGAAGGCGCCATGCCACCGCAAAGCGACGTCGACGAATTCTTGCGCAAAAAGCGCAAGGCCAGAGAGCACAAGGCGTGTTATCCTTGTAGGCAGAGAAAAGTAAAGTATGTGCTTTCGTCTCATCGTAATTGAAGTTTGGCAGTTAAAATCGCAAAGTTGTCCATCTGGCCACGCGAATCTATAGCACATTTGCGCAAGAAAACCTCTGACTCCAAAGTGTAGATGCGATCTCTCCCGGCCTTGTCAGACTTGTCGAGATAGGGATCACCCAGAGCTTTGCTCTTACCACCCGCCAAACAAGAGACAAGCCGCCGAGCAACCTGCTCCTGCAGTCCCCGTGCCACGCTCTGACGACGGCTTCTCGGCGTCGGGTATGGTCCCTGCTACAGCGGGCAATGTGACTCTCAGCCAGGCTCAGTTCGACATGCTGTGCAACAAGCTGCATGGTCTCGAAGAATCCATCACACAATTACGAAATGAGATCTCGCGCAACTCGCAAGGTCAGGCGACGAACAACAACCATGATCCTGCGCTGTATGCCATGCGCGAGGACCAGAAGAATAAGACTGATCTCAACATCCTGTCCAATGGCCAAACGCCTAATGGTGACGGAAAGGCGCCCCAGTTCCAGAGACATGCCGCCACACACGGCATTCACGCGAAAAACGAGATGGCAAGTCTCCTCCCCGACCCAGCTTACTCGTTTGAATGAGCTCAGCTAACAGAACTAGGGACAAACTGTACATTTTGGGGCAGGCTCAATACCCGCTTTCCTCATTTCCATGCGCAACGGCGGCAACACTAACCTAGATGAGGCGCAAGAAGTCCTTAACAAGTCAATACTGCCAATGTTCGGACTGGACAACGAGCAAGCTACATATCCATTTGTGGACCTGTGGGGCCTCCCTCACGGATCAATAGAGCGAGTTCAAGAGCTCGCGAAAGCTTTGCCGACCGATTCACAGAGTCTGTCATTTTTCCGGTATTATCGCGACATGGCTTTTGTGATCTATCCCGGTCTGGCACAACTCGAATTGTTCGAGGAGGAGCTTAACCAGTTCCTTGTCGTTCGAGCTGCAAATGATGCGTCAGGCGAAGGAGTATCTGAGCAAGAAGTGCACGGTCAAGACTTCCATTGGCTTGGCTTATTGTTTGCTGTACTCGCGAGTGGAGCGCAAAGTTCTCAGATGCAACGGAAGGAGCGTGAGCTGACCTCACAAGTATACAGTAAGGCCGATTAAGCCTAGCCACCTCCTATACTTTACTGACAATTCACAGTTTGCTGCGCGATGGAGTGCCTACGAATCGTCAACTTCCTCTCACAGGTCAGACTAGAGACCGTGCAGACCTTGCTGATTATCCAGAACGTCTTGACGAACAACATGAACGCTGCGACTGCTTGGGCACTGCACGGACTCACCATTCGACTTGCTCAAGGTCTCGGGATCCATCAGCCTTGTCCACCAAGCATACCCAGAGAACTGGCATTCCCACGGTCAAAACTGTGGTGGGGCGTCGTTTGGCAAGATAGCCTGCTTTCGATCATATACGATCGTGCTTCGGGACCAACAACCGCAACAAAGACGACCATGCCTATGCCAATGCGCTACGGCAACATCTCAGAGTACCACAGAACGATGTACCCTCTTGTGCAAGTGGGTCTCGAGATTGTGCGTGATCGCGAGAGGATCAGCGAAATGAGCGCTCACGAAATGCACGAAAAGATCGCCACCCATCGAGAAGCCATCAGTCAGCTCATGAGAGACTCTGCCGAATACCTCAGGGACTCGAGAAAGTGCACTTCTCCACAGCAAACGCTGGAACATTGGGCTTTGTATCTACACACATCCTACACTCTCTCCGAGCTGTGTAGACCCGCAATCAGCACTCGCCACGCCAGCAGGGAGATGCTCTCGGCGTACAAACCGCTGTGTGTTGACAATTTGATTAACACTGTTGAGGCGTTTTTGGGCCTTAACAACATCACAGCCTACGCCCGTCAGTCTTGGGCGGCCATTCATCGCGGACTGGGTTCTGCTCTGCTTCTGGGCATACTTGGTGAGCACAACAAGAACGACCGCGCTCGCCATCTTCTTGCTCGCTTTATCAGCGCAATTCACGACATTACCACCAACATTGATCCTAATGAGGTCGCCGCACCTCTGCAGCGCGGAATTTCTGCACTCAACCGCCTGGGCATCTCGGAAGTCCCCGGTGGTCAACAGCGCTACGAGGAGCACTTGAATGATGCTGGCATCGGTTTGTCGGCTGATGGCTCTCTGAAGCTAGAGCACAATCCGGCGATGTACACCACTCCGAACTCGGAAATGGGATCTGGTGACGAGCAGTCGCCTTATTCGGTGTTGAACACGATCTTGTGGGGAGCTACCAATCCTATGGTACAACAGACCCACGGTCACGGTCACTTACCTGTCCCAGGCATCTGAAGAGAGAATGTCTATACACATGTTCGACCGGACTTGGTCACGAACAAGGCGTTGTGAAAAGGTGGGTATTGCTTTTGGGGAGTCAGACAGGTCGTGCAGAAATGCGGCGTTAGATCCATGGGTCGGTGGCTGTGAGATATCCTTGTGCCAGAAATGGGTGATTTATGTTCTTGTTGGAAGTTTAATTGAATATATGTATTGCATGCGTCTCAGCATTTGCCGCGAGACTTTGCTTCCGTCCTTGTCCAGTGTGTTGGGCTGGCATCTTTTAGAAGATTGCCGAATCGCGTGTTCTTCGTGTCCATCGATGTCTGCTGAGCTTCTGAGCACTGTTGATGGTTGGGCCTGTGTAGCCTGCCGGTCAAGCGATGCTTACCTGATAATTGACCTGACGATCATCGAATGCCGAATGATTCCGTTCCTTCTATAGAGAATTCATCACAGCCGCCTAGGCTTGATGATCGGCAGTCTATCGAATGTATACTATCTTTTCGATCTGAAATCACATTACATGAGGTTCGTCGTCATCAAGTCAAATTCTATGCCTCTATCAAATGCAACAAATAAGCGGGCTATAGCTCATCATGCTTCGGTCGTCCAGAGTCCTTGTGAAGATCGACACCCTTCTTCTTCCTCCACTTCTCCCAAAGCTCAAAGAACTCTTTCTCCATGCCCTTCTCCATCTGATCGGGCAGGACAACCACGTATTCCACATGCAGCGTGCCGAACTCGGGCCCTTCGCCCTCGTGCCGCCAAACCGGCATTCCTTCGCCCTCGATCACTTCCACCGCGCCCGGCTGCACGACCTCGCCGCGCTTCCTCTCAAGCCTGACGATGTGCCCGTCCAAGTGTGTGATGTTCCTCTGCCAGCCGCCCATCCAGGCTTCTCTCAACGAAAGCGCCTCTCGCCAGAACAAGTTCTTCTCCTTCCTCCTGAAGAAAGCTCCATCGTGCCTGTGTGCCTCGTCCGCCGAAATCTCAGGCTCTTTCTCCACAACGTTCACCACCAGGTCGCCCGCCTCGTAGTCGGGACTCTCATCCGCTTCGTTCTCGTAGTTCACCCGCACGCCCTTCGGCATACCAGGCTCGATGTGCAACTCGTACGACTCTTCCGATCTAACCACGCGCGCGCCATTGCAAGTCTTGCACACGTGCTTGACAGTGCTGCCTTTACCGCCGCACGCATCACACTGCATCTGCATCTGCTGGAAAATGCCCGGCGCCAGCATGTGCTTCTGCACCACCATGCCGTGTCCCTTGCACTTGTGGCAAGTATCGCGCTCGCCGTCCTCGCTGCCGCTGCCGCTGCACTTCTCACAGATGATCTGCTTTTCCACCTTGAACTCGTGCTCGGCGCCGACGTAGAAGTCTCTCAGCGGCATGTGCACCCTGACCTCCATGTTCGGCCCTCTCCTCTGGCCCCGCCCGAAATGGCCGCCGCCGCCGAAGAACTGCCCGAAAACATCGAACGGGTCGCGGCCCCGTCCGCCTCCTCGTCCACCGCCCTGCTGGTGCTGCGTGACGCCCTCGTGGCCATACTGATCGTAGATGCGGCGCAGCTCGTCGTCGGAGAGGACCTCGTAGGCCTGGGAGATCTCGACGAAGCGCTGGTGCGCGGTCTCGTCGTCCGGGTTTTTGTCCGGGTGGTACTGCTTGGAGAGTTTGCGGTAGGCTTTTTTCAACTGTCGGCTGTCGGCGTCTTTGGCGACAGAGAGCAGTTTGTAGTAGTCTTCGGCAGCGAGGGCGAGGAGGGGGAGGAGGCACAGGAGTGCGAGGGCGAGGCGGGCGAGCATCGTTGTGGGTTTTGCGTGGTGTGTTGTTGGTGGTTGATAGCGAAGGGCTTATCGCTGGCGTGACATGTGATAGTGGGCGGAGAGCGAGGTGGCTCGGTAGTGTTGGTTGTGGGTGAGTTTTAGTTTTGCATTGTATGGGAGTGTTTCAATGCAATGAGAGAAGAGAAAGGAGTTGGGCGTGTGTCGTAAAGTCGAACCGGTCTCACAAGAGGAAGGTCGAGTGTTATCCAAGTGAACACTTTCCCTCTCTATCTATCTGCGAAGCTCCAGCTGGCAACATTGCCGTCCCCTAGCGCCATGCCAGCCAGTCCGGGCGTCAGGTACCCGAGAAAGCTTGTTCCCTTGCGTCGATGAAAGCCATTCTTCCGCACGTGCTGGCATGTAGTACATGTACACTTATGTCTCATGTGAACGGCGTATAGTAGAGTCATACAACATAACAAACGCTCAATCGCTAATATAAATTTGTCCGCCAGACCTCTGCGCTGCTAGCTAAACTCTTTCGAAAGACATGCCCAATGGCAAATGGCGTTTTTCCCGCTGACCAAAACGGCGTGACGCGATCACAGAGCTGCGTAGAACATCGTCAGGGTGGTGGTAGTCATCTATTTCCATCTAGAACAGGCCCAGTAGGTCCTCGTTCGTCTTCTTCTTGTCGCCCCCGCCACCAAATTGAGCTTGAGGCGCAGGTGGCTGTCCGCCGTTCATGTCCAGTCCAGCGAATCCGTTCATCAAGTCTGCGTCACCGCCAGCTCCGTTTGCAGGACCTGGCGTGTTGCCAAACATGCCCATCAGATCGTCCATCCCGCCACTGGGTGCAACAGGCGATGCAATACCGGGACTGGCAACGCGCTGTGGCGTGCCGGCCAAACCCTCGAGGCCAGATCCTCCCATTGACGGCTCCTTTTGCATGGATGCGGGCGCCGCACCATCGAAGTCGATGTCGAGTAGGTTCTCTGCATTCTGAGGAGCACTCGATGAATTGACGCCGGCCACTGCTGCGGAAACAGCTGCTGCGGCGATCGGGTTCTCGCGAGCGTTTTGCTTTGCTTCTTCTATAGCGGCTGCTTGCAGAGCGGAAGCGCGACCTTGGCCAAGGAAAGCCGAAGGAGGCTTGTGATAGACTGAAGCAAGAGTTGAAAGGTGAGGAAGGAGACTGTCGAGAAGTGGACCGGGGAGCACAGGTATTGTGCTTGTGATTGGCGGCCGAGCAGAAAGGACAACGTTCTTGGCGATTTGCGGGTCTGAAGACAGTAGTCGCCAGTATACGTATGCTCGATCGCGGATGTCGGGGTTGTCGCTTTCTGCTGTAGCAGCCTGGAGCACCTTTTGCACCAGACCTTGTGATTCGTCGGGTTTCTTCAGGAAAAGCTTGACGACTGCTGTGATGATTTGGAGTTGTGTCTGTGCAATTGTTAGCATGTGCGATAATTTCTGTGTGATAAAAGGAACACGAACCTGTGTGAATTCCTCGTTGAAGCCGTCAACAAATCCAGCGAGAATATCGCCTGCATTGGAGATCTTCTCGGCATATTCTCCAACAATCCAGATCAAGCTACCTCTCGCGTCGGGGTCGTCCAGATCGTCAATGCATTGGCAAAGCGTGGGAATGATACCCTCGTAGCCAGGGTAGCGTCTGAAGATATCCTTGATCACAACAATGACCTCCTGCACGACATAGCCCACCTTGGTGTTGATGAGCTCAAGAAGCACATTGACAGCCTTCTCAGCGCACTCTTCAATTTTGATCGCCACCTGGCCGATCGCACGAATCGCCTTTTTCACGAAATCCATGTCCACTTCCATGGCGTATTCCTTAAGCTCATTAAGCAGCTGGTCAGCGTTGGTGTGGTTGGCTATCCGGACCATAATCTCCAGCTTGGTGAGTTTGAGGTATGGCGGGTCATTGTACTTGCAGAAGAACACACGCAGCTCCTTGTCCAGAATTCCAGGTTGCTTCTGCAGAAGCAGATCGATGTTCTTGAGCGCAACGTACTGCACTTCGGGCTGTGATGAGACGAGAGTGACCAATGGAGGCGACATCCTCTTGATATATTGTTGGCGCAACTGGGAGCTCTCGATGTGCTGAACGTGCATGAAGACAGCCTTGACAGCTGCGAGGACGACCGAGGGGTTGACGTGTTGGAATTGAGGGCTCACTCGTTCGCAGATGTGCTCCGCCTCCTTGGTGTCTTGTGCTTGGTACTCTGCCAATGTGGTCAAGATTGTGACTCGTCCCCATTCTGTGCATTCGTTCAGCGCGAGGAGCATCTTCTTCAGCAATGTGCTTGTAACGACCAGCGCTTTTGTCTCCGGTGCTACCTCGTTGATCTCCACAAGCGCAGTGACGGCGTTGGCGACCACCATGGGGTTGGAGTCGCCGACCATCTCCTGCAGTGTCTCGATGAAGCCTTCCTCCACAGCCAGCACCGGGTTCAAGTCGAACAGTTTCGCGACGCACAATGCAGCAGTCTTGCGAACGTACGGCGATTCATCCTTCAGCGTCTTCCGTAGGGGTTCCTCCATGTAATCCACCATCTTCTCCACTCGAATACAGCCCATCGTCCTCACAGCCAACGCTCTGACGAGCGGATTAGGATCTTCCGAGTCTTGCACGAAGGTATTGACAGCCAGAATACACAAGTCCGGATGTGACTTTGCGTAGTTCATCAGGTAGAGGTAGACCAGCTTCTTCTGGCCGAGGTCTGCGGTGGCGATGTTCTTAAGGACGTCGGGGAAGAGCGACGAGACGTCTTTGCCCAGAGTCATGGACATGATGGTCTTCTGGATTGCTTCCTTGCGCTCCCAAGCATATTGAGAGACCAGGCCAGATCGCAATTCGTAGGTCTCGCCTTTCCTAGGCGCTGCGAGGGCGCTTCGGAGCCTGTTGACCGCCATTGTGGTGAAGTGTTGTGGGTGGCTCGCTCAAGAAGGGGTGTTGTTGTTGGGTCGCATACGTAAGTTGGAGTTTGGAGGGGGTTAACAGCAGGGTCCTTAGTATTGCAGTCGGTGTGTCACGGCGTGGGTGGCGGACGTGCGGTCGTTATATATCGGAGTGAGAGGGTAAGAGAATGTACAGTCAGATGGTGAGGCGAGTCGTCAAAGAGGCCCAGTGGTGTGGTAGAGTGGCAGGCTTGTGTCCCGACGACCTTCAACATTCCCTCGCTGCCACGCTGCCGTGATGAAGGTCATGGCTTAAGCTTTGGCTCGCCAAGACAGAAGCCGTTGGACGACTTCACGCGAGTTCTGTCCTGTCAGAACATACACCCCGGTCGTAGACGGCAATCTGAAACCGCCAGTCAAAATGGTATGTATACAACATGGCTGCACATACATCCAACGTCTACTGACTTCCCTTCTCTCAGTCTTCCAACTTGCCTAACCTTCGCCGTCTGTTCGTCGAGGCTCGTTCAGATGCCGAAGAAAGCGCGTACTCTCGCAATGCAGTAAGCTCAGGTGAATCGGAAGCTATGTGTATATTTGTACTAACATTGCCTAGTTCTACAATCTCGTGCTTTTCATGTCATCGGTAGCTCTGTTCAGCCTGGCTGCCCAAAAAATGCATAACCAGAAATGAACTTCGCCTTCAATGTGCAATGGCAGGTCAGTCCGACACGGTCGCTGCTGAAGATCCGCGTGCCATGGTCCATGTTGCGACTGGGCTTTTGCATCGCCCGGTGCTAGCATGGTGACTTCAGTGCCGCTGCTGTGTTGTATGCTACAGTCTAGGCTCGTGGCGCATTCACAGTAGGCGCAGCCAAACGCGAAATGTTTGCTTGGTCATGCCCACCTCACGCTGCTGGTAAATGTGGATCACGGGGTAGGGGGCTAGTGGCTACCTGCAACATTCATTCTGCACCTTTGCCAATCCAGCAAGTATCTCTGTGCTTGCCAGAAACACGGATTTCCTCTTCCACAGCCCCCGAAGACTGACCCTGCGCGGAGAAATGGACCGTACACAAACACCACGCGGCGCCACAGACCGTGCGCAACTGTACATGCTAGAGAGCCTCACAAGACGCCAACGCCTCCGAGCCGTCGCAGCAGGAGGCGAGAACCTCTACGAGCCACCCAACACTGCCGAAGCCTTCGCTCGCCTCGAAGCCGCCATCGATGAGGTCAAATTTCATGGATCCATGAGCGAAGGACAAGGGTTCGTTGCAAGACGCCAGCGCTTAAGAGAGATCGTTGCGACCTACCAAGATCTCTACGAGCCACCAGATACTGCCAAAGCTTTTGCTCGACTCGAAGCTGCAATCGATGAAGTTAAGCGTCATGCATTGGCTAGTGGCAAGGACAGTGGTGAAGACCAGATGCTGGACCCGCCCACCACTGCAGAACGCTTCAATCGTATCGAAGTCGCTATTGATGAAGTGCTTGCTGGACATAACATCAGTACTGAGACCCCTCGACAGGCAAAGAGATCCACGTCCGACTCAGATATGGCCATAAAAGGTACCGCCACCGATCGGAAAGAGGCCACGCACATCTTAAGGAAACGCCAGTTACGATGCACAGGCCAGGGCGACTCAAAAAGCTCCACTCACTCGACGGACAAACCAACGAAAACCCACGAATCTCCTGGCTTTAGTCAAAGACCACATCGGTACTTTTCCAGACGTGCAGCGTTACCATTACGAAGCGAAACCAACAAACCAAGTAATGCCTACAACTTATCACCAGTGAGAGCCAACAAGACTACGCACAGTGCTGTTGATCTTCCAATCTCAGAAGCTGAAGGCACAGAGCCAAAACATGACGTGGATGTCTTCCGAGATGATGACTCGGTGAAGGCATTTGCGAACCAGACATACCAGAGCGTGAGGGAGAAATATCTCTGAATGATGGGCAGCGGCGGCCGCGGTAGGACTGGGCGTTTGCTTTTAACGAAAATGGTCATTTAAGGGTCAATCTGTTCTTCATGCTCGGACACTCTTGATCCGTAGCGTTTAGCCGGTATGTTGGAAAAAATGATGACTGTGTAACATGTATTATTCAATTAAAGCTAGCTATTATCATGACCCATACAAACGTAGCACCGAAGCAGAACCAAACGCGATTTGAAGACCGATCGCCTCAAAGCAAGAGCGCGGCTCACTGCAGTGTCTGAACAGAGGCCTTCTGCACAGGGCTCTCCGAGCGTGTAGAACCAGTGACATCCGAATAGGGCGCTGTGCTGGAAGCCTCCTCTTGCGCCCTCTCCATCGCCTCCACCCTCTGCTGCTCAGTGATCTGGGTGTTGTCATGCGTAAGCGCGTTGGCACCGCCGGTTCCTGCATGCGCCTGCTGCACAAGATCATCCTCCACCTGACCGGGCATGAAGTTCGGACCAAGCTTGCCGCTCTGCGACACGATATTCGAGTGGCGTGGTTGCCACGCCCTCAGACCCTCTTCGGCGTCGTTAAGCGTTTGCCTTGCGGCTTCGGCATTGGTGTAGCCCGGGCGCTCCTCGCCAGGTACAATGGGCGTGTCGTCGAGCAGGTTGATGAGCTGGCGTGCCTGAGTCGCGAGCAAGATCTGCTTCTCAGCGCGCTCAATGATGGCTGCGGTATGAATGTCGTAGGCCTCTTTGAATTTCTGACGCGTGATGTTGGTGAGCTGGGCTTCGGCAACGAGAGATTGGGCTTCGGCGCGGACAAGCTCTTGCTCGAGCGTGACGAGCTTGGTGGATTCGGGCTCTTTGTACTTGAGCTTTTGGATCTCGTCTTGGATCTGTGCGTGGCATTGTTAGCATACGGTCCCGTGAGCCTGTCGGATTTGCGAAAGTCCGTACCTTCTGCTTGTGTGTACGACTGGGCTGCACCGAGCTCTCCGTGTTTCGAATCTGCTTCAGCACGCTACGGCTGTCCTCCAGTCCCTGGGCAAATAAGTCCTCCTGCTCAGCAATCTCCGCCAGCAACACACCAAGCTTGTCGCTGACATCGCTCAAGGCCTCATCGTTGGTGCTCTCGCCCCACTCACTCAGCTGTCCAGCAATAGAAGTGCCCTCCTTGGAAGCTTGTTCGTAGGCATTGATCGCATGGTTCTCAGACTTGATGAGCTTGTAAAGCTTCTTGGACAACTCGGGCTGTTGGTGGCCGCGCAGCGAGGCCAGCGAGAAGTGAGGTTTGCTCGAAGTGCTGCTGGTGGTTTCGCTACGCTTTGAGCGGATGGAGTGGGAGCGGCCGATGTTCCTGCGATGCGATTAGATTGTATCCTGCATGTTGCGACGATCACATCGTACAGCTCTCGTTGCTATCAGATGTCATTGTTTACTTACATGGTGGAGCTGTGGGTTGGTGTAGGGCAATCTTTGGCGCGAAGGTTTCGGTACCGACAGCTGGGTGTTTCGTGTATACTGCGACCTGATAAATCGACAGATATTAAGAGGAGGATTGTTATTAAGTGGCTTGCGTTTGATCAGACGATTTTTGTCTTCCCTCGCAGCAGGAATGGAAGGCGGCGGCAACTGCTCATCACCCTACGTCATTGCCAAACCCCGCTACCATCTACCATCTGGCCAACATCGAAACACCACCAGCACGAGTACGAACAAACTTCACCAAATTTCTGGTCACGCGAGAGATGCAAATACTCACTATCTGTACGGGTGACAAATGGCTTCTGTCTTTCGGCTGGAGTGAACAGATTCCGTTTCTCCATTGCTGACTAAGGCACATCGTACCTATTCACATCGTTTCGCGTCGTCCCGTCCTTTGGTCTCCAAGCTTGTCTGCGAGGACAACAATCCGTTGAATCCAATCCCAAAGAAGGAGCACTGGCGCCAGATTGACTACGAGCGGGATTCCAGATTACCACATGTCTGCGACGAGGACGCAGAGCGAGCAAGCTCGAAGAAACCAGTCTCACTTTTTGTGCATCCAGAAATCCAGTGCGCTAGCGATACAGCAACGTACGGTCTAGTAGAAGCACTCTGCTACATGGCTAGAGTGTAGAGCGCAGTCTCGCAGCTTTGCAAGTTGGGAGTATCTCACGAAGCCTTTTCCAGCGTAAGAGGCTGGTGCTGATTGCCACAGCTTTTGAGTATAGGGGATGCTGGTTTGTTATCGAGTGAGTGGCCTTGCATCAAGTCGAAACAGAGCATTGAGACCTGTTGGGGACTGATTGCCAGTTGCAGCTATGGTGTATGTTCTATACCAAAATCCAATGCACAAGCTATGTGTCAGTACATTGCAGTCATCCATAATAATGATGGTCAACGACCATTGTATTTGCTAGCCATGACCGCATAGTATTGGCCGAGAAGAATTTACTGATAGCGACCTCTGATAGAAGATAAAGTACTTTGTATGTGATCGGCCAATGCAGACATTAATATGATCCTACTGATTGTATCACAAATGTTTCAGCTTAGCTCTGTAGTTGTCTACATCCTTAATCATGTCCGCATCTATCAGGTCATGATTAGCGATAAGGTACATCGTTTCGGAACATCTAGGTAGGGCTTGTGATAAGGGCCATGGAGACGCACCCTTCGACGCGCCCATTCGCCACGAACCCCGCTCTATCACTCCACGTGATGGCCCGGGGATTGTCCACAATGAGAGCGGCAACTCGTTATCGCATCACTGCCTTGCCATGACACTACTCTGTTTCAATGATCAACAGTCATGTCGACAGCAGTGGTGGCAACGAGCGCAATGGAGAAGCCAAAGAGAACGAAGAGTAGGACAGGATGCAAGATGTGCAAGCGGAAACGCCTCAAATGCGACGAGACGAAGCCCGCGTGCAATCAGTGCGTGCGCAGAGGCCGCCTGTGCCCAGGGTATCGACGCGAAATTAAATGGAGCACGATGATCACAGCAAAAGATGGCAAGACACGACCACCTCGAGAAGAGGAGTACCAAAATGATAATATGCAGGTTGTTCCATCTGAGGATCTGACTGCAACTTCTGCCTCGCTGCCGCAGAATGTTTCCATTTCTGGCGTGTCAACCCAGTCCGGAGCGGGCGAACAGGACCAGAACTTTGAGGACTCCGGCACTGCCTATAACGACCTGGTCTTGAGTGCTGAAGAATGGGCAGACGCGTCCAAAGTCCCTGAGACGGAAATAGAGTGGACAGACTGGACCGGAGAAGTCGACCTTCTCGCGTCGTCCACCAACGATGTTGATCGCTTCGAAACAATCGGCGACATGTGTACTGATCTCGTCACAATAGACCCCGTATCTTCAGGCCCACCAATTGTACCAGTCACACAGGCACGGCGCCCAAGCCTTCCATCTCCAAACCCAGTGGACTTACCAACCTTCTTGATCACCCATTGGTTCACGAATGTGTGCTCAATGTGGTGCGCGTACGACTCGCCACAGAACTGGTACCGTAACCTTGCCGGCGACACGTGGCAGCACTCCGAACCGGTGTACTACGCACTTCAAGCAATGTCAGCATCCGTGCTCGTTGACAGTCTACCCCATTTGAAGCAAGCACTACCAAAGTTGACCGGGCAGGCGGCTCAATCCATCCAGCGCGCGGTCCAGGCGAATGCTATGCTCCAACGCGACCAAGCAGGCCCTTTGCCCACGGATCTACTTCTGGCTGTCCTCGGAATGGGCACATCTATTTGCTGGTCAGATCCACGTCAGCTGGGGTTTTGGTTCTTGGACCAAGCTCGAGGAGTCTTAGACCGGTACAGCTGTGAAGGCAATCTGGCCTTGGACATACCTGGTCAGCAAACAGTCGAGTACTTCCGCCAAGCCTTGATCTACTGGGAGATGTTGGCAAATGTCGTGTCCAAGGATTATCAGAACATACTAAAAACACGCCGGTCGAGGTTTAAGAAACGCATCAGACGCGCCATGAGCATGAGCGAGCCTGATACAAATACAGACGAGAATCGTACGACGACATTTGGCCCTGGTAGACACTCGAAAACGCTGGAGGGACCAACGCCTCATGTATGGACTGGAATCTCGAGTAGTGTCCAGCAAACCTTTGGCCTTGTGATGGGGCTGTGTCAGAATCGCTGCGTTGCGCGAAGCTCAAACACGAACCAGAGTGCGGACAGCCTTTGCGATGCTCTTTGTGACATTGAGCTAGCGCACGATCTCGAGAAAGAGCTTCTTAGTTTCGATTTTGTCGGTGATCAGCCTGACACGAAGACCTGTGCAAACGAAACTGGCGACCCGAATGCACCGCTCTCTCACCTGGTCGACACGGCCGAGGCCTATAGGATTGCTTCGCTTTTGCACCTGTATCTTGCATTCTCTGATCTCGAAGTCAAAGCCATTGGTGACAGCATTTCTGAGCTCACAGACGACAACGACGTATCATCATGGACTCAACCACCCGCCAATATAAACCGAGATCAAGCGCTATCGACTCTCACCCTTCGACTAGTCGACGTCCTCAAGCGTATTCCGGCCGACTCAGGCGCACGGTGCATACAACCAATACTCCTAATATCCGCCGCCGCTGGGTTGAGATTTGACGTTCCCACGCAGACTGCGAGCTCCAACAGAAATGGATCGTCAAGGTCTATCCATATCGGTGGAACGATGGTCAACCGTGAAGCACTGTCCGAGCCACTTACCGGCTCTTCTATGCTTTTCAGCGGCAACGGCCAGCCCTCTGGCTTTCCCCATGACTTCGACGGCTCATCGGCATGTGAAGAATTGCCTCTGCTTACATCCCTTACGCTGGAAGTCTCCGCCGCACGACGCTTCGTTATCAATCGCTTGGGTGCATTGCAGCAGTCACTACCTCCTAGACCCATTGGTGTTGCTTTGGCGCTTGTGAGAGCGATCTGGTTCAACTACGACTCTGCAGATGAGACTTTAAATGGGCAGCACTGGATGAAAACAATGGTCAACAGCGGATTACAGACCTTGTTTGGATGATCCTCGCTCACACATCACCAAAATCCAGGACGATCGTCTCGAACGAAACGAGCGAGTTGTGGCACGTGTGGCTAGGAGATACGATTGAGTCTTGCTTCTGGCTTATGCTAGACTTCATAATCACTTGGCGTTGCTCCTTGACATGTCGACGCTATCCTCCGCTGTCTGACGCAGTTCTGTTCCCGCTCGCCTGGTTTGCAGTGTTCTGGTCGCTCTCATGGGTCGAAGTTCACGCCGTCATTCAATTCCCGGCTCAGCTACAGTACCCCATGGCAACGTACGGATATCAGGCGCAGCCACAAGCTGCTGAGCTGCAGAATACCGCTCCACAACCGCCTACAGGCGCCCGAAGAAGGCGAGGCCCTGTAGAGTAGCCCAAGCAACACAGGGGTCCGGGCAAACCTCTATAAAAGCCTACCCCGACGATCTTACCGCAGCGAGATGTCGGGGTGGTAACGGCTAAATGAATTTGATCGCGAGATCTCGAGGTGAGCCAAGTGAACCATACTTTTCTTGTATCACGTACGGGCCAGCTGACAAATATGTATATCAGTGTAGTGCCGGAGCGAGCGACCACCTTGATGCAGGAAGAAATATCAGTGGCCTCATGGCCCCATAAACCACTGGAAGGCGACGATACTAGCATGGGTTTCGAAAATTGGCTTTGAAACGTGGACACATGGAGTTATGAGGGAGGTGCGGTGGACGGAAGGTGATGTGGAGACTGAGAATGATTGGCAGAATGCTCGGTTCATTGAGGGCGTATGCCTTTGCAAAACTGTTGGAGCGATCGAACTAGATCGATGAACCCGTTCAGTGAAACGATGATATGGTGGAAGGCAGATTGATACATTCAGGAGACTGTTCGATGGATACATTGAAGAGCGTGGACACATAATTTCGTTCCTCTGAAGACTTTCACAACCACTACTGCTTGTTGAAATACTCCTTGGCCTTCTTCTTCAACTCTAGCTCCTTCTTCTTCACGACCTTGCTGAACGCGCTAGCCGCAGTCTTCTTGTCAGCCTTGTCCTGCTGCTTCTTCTCAGCGCGCTTGAGAGCACGACCAGTAAGAGGCTTGTTGAGGAAGTCTTGGTGCTTGCCGGCGCTCCTTGTGTTGCCGCTAGGGCCCTAAGCCTTGGCAACGTTGGATTTACCAGAGTGCATGTTGGTCAATTGTGACTTCCGTGGCCTTTTTGGAGGTAGGTTCTGTTGTTTGGATTGTGATAGTGAGCGCTGGATGCCGGTGATGAAGCTTGACTGAGTCGATATAATGGCTATAAAAGTAGATCACCTGTAACATGACTTTTATCAAGGGATACATGCATTGAGACCTTAACACTGCCTCTGCCTTTGTTTGACAATGAATGCTGGTGGTGAACCGTCTGTTCTAGCGTTCATGCATATACAGATTCATTTGTTGATGCACTGATTGTGCCGCAAGCGGCCGTTTCATCAAACAGCTTTTGTATCATAATCAATAGCGTTAGACGGAATGTAAACACCTTCGGTAAATTAGGCTCTTTGTTCTAGAGTCTCTCGAGTCCCGAGTCTGGTGGATTTGATCAAGGCCCAGGTTAGCGCAAACGCCTGACTTACGCTTCTGCATGTGCTGAGAAAACTTTCCGGCTGTAGGAAGAGCACTAATTTCTTCGAATGGGTATCTTGTATGATGTGGCCCATGTCATATCTCTAATCGCATTCTTGAGCCGGCTAGAAACTGGAAGCGAGCAGAGGCGGGTATAGGCAGTCTAAAGATGTGATGTAAACATAATAATATGCAGCATCCGAATGTCAGATTAATACATACGACCATAGGTCAGTGAAAACTGGGCATCCCGTCCGCTCTGCCATACATAAGCACTGAACCGGGCGATTAGTACTAGAGTGGGTGACAATCTGGGAATCCCGCCTGTTGTATGTTTTTGCTGTTCTTTTG